>SJJU01002358.1:0-39956 GCA_012932125.1 Conopomorpha cramerella | reverse complement strand
AAACTGGTACATAGTATTATGAAGGTATCATATAATAGTAATAAGTACAAACTAATACCAACATATTTAAATTATTTTGAAACAAAAAAACACATAACGTATACCTCTGAATATCTCAATCTCTATCATATCTATCTAACTGAATCAGTACTTCTCTATTTGGAATTTAACAACGAAATACAAACATAATGCTTACATAAGCTAGTCTAACTTAATAATTATTTTTCTTATTATTTGGTTTAGAAGTAAAAAAAGACAATTAAATTAAATTAAATTGATTAATAGGTAAGGTACCTAAAAAAAACATTTCACTTGTTACTTTACAACACGGATTGCTATTGTGGCATTTAGAATTACAAAGTAATCCTGATGATCTGCAGGTGCATTTTTTTGTCGAGCATTTTTTTGACAATTATATTTTTTGAAGCCTTGTCCTCCAGTTAACGACAATTTTCCGACAACTTCTCGAAGACTCACTTCTTTATCCGAAACAACTTCTTCTATCTTTATAAAATCTTCAGAGCATGCGGCGAACTGATTCTTGGTGTAAAGCTGTTTTAGTATTCCCATTTTGGTTCCTAGTTGGTAAAACTCATTGTCTATTACATCTATCACAACTGCAATAATGCTTTTTGGGTCAGTTTTAGCTCTGTCAATATCAGGTACTTTCAGTCTTACATTTTGGTCCACTTCCACATTTTAATATTTATCAGCTGACATGGTTTTCATTTTTTCAGCTTGGTTTTCCAAATAAAATTTTGCTTTCGTTCTTATTGTTTGAATAGATTCTATCTTCTTTGGTATTGGATCTTGTTCAGCTTGAACAGTGCTTGCTGCCTCTAAATCGGTTTGTATTTGAATAGTTAGATTGGTATCATCGGTTATTTGGTTTTCTGTGGTCTGTTCCAGTGCAATCATTTCTTTTTCTTGTGTTTTGTTGTTCACATTTTTACTGTTTCCTTTTTTTATTCCTTCTGACTCATTACCAACGACGTGGTTTTCTTTGTCCTGTTCTATCATATTTTCATATTTTTTTCGGGAATGCAACATATTTTCCAAAGCTTCTTTCGATTTTAATAGTCCAATTATATCTTTAGGAATAGCTGATGTCACAATGCCCATTTTCATTGGATTACCGAACATTGCTTCGTAAGGAGAGCATTTGATTCCCTCCCGATTTTTCATGGCCTGGATAAATTTCAAGCCTTCTGACCACTTTGTAATCTGATTGGTTTCCATCCACGTACTGAGCATATTTTCAATGTCTTGATTTGCACGCTCTACCGATCCTTGACTTTGGCTATGCCTTGGCTTTCCGTGTACGATTTTAACATCTGGCCACATAGAGCATACATTTTCAATTATTTGATTACTAAATTCCCGACCATTATCAGAATGAAGGATGTTCGGCGCTCCAAAAGTGGTAAAAATATCCAATAGATGGTATACGACTTCAGTTGCACGTTTAGTTTGAAGTGCACGAAGGATCACAAATTTAGTGAGATGGTCTTGATAAACTAATATAAATTTATAATTTCCATCAGGATAAGTTTGTAGATCTATGAGATCTACTTGAAAGCGTGAGTTCGTTTCAGTTCATTTAGCTATGAAGTAAAGGCATAATGACAATACCCTTTTTCAAAGTCTTCTGTTTCTTTTGACAAGGTTGGCATAATTTCAAATATGTCACGATAGCCTCAACTGTAATATTATTATACTTGCGGTTACATTCTTTGAGCATCCTTGTTCTCCCACCGTGTCCAACAGCAAAATGCGTTTCTTCGAGAATGTTAAATAAATCGTCGTAACAAACATAATATTTGATTTCTCCATTATCTTCCTTCATCGGGGCAATTAACTTTTCTTCGCTGCCTATAGTAAAAATATCATAGCGTTTTATACGCCTGTAATTAACAGCTTCCTTCTTTTTAATGTTCTTTGCAGTTTTCATTTCCTCTAAACACTTAGCGTATTTGTCCTTATCGAGATAAAAGTTGTTATATTTCTTGTTTGCCACAAGCTTGTCCATTATTTCATAAAATCTATGCTTAATACTCATTTTTATTCACAAATAACTTTTAAATACCAAAAATACAATACAAAATCAAATTATTGTGCAAGTGCAAACAAAACAAACGAGCGACTGAGGCGACCCGAGTGGCTGAGACGGCAAGTACAAGTCGATACGCTGAGCACGTTATGACAAGTTTTGTTTTTCAACATTTACCGAGTCATTAATGTAAATCCTAACATTTACCAGCGGAATGGTGGTAAAAGTTCGAACTGCAAACCTTTTTGGACATTTACCATTAGGAATTGGTACATCTTAGGTTTTACTGGAATATCTTAGGATTTACTGCAGTTCGATCTTTTACAGTAACATATACACATAATAGGTGTGAATAAGTTCTGTATCGAAAATTTGGCATTTTTGGAATGGAAGTCAAAAAAGGAGCAACTCTTTGAGTTATTCGTTACAGAAATGTCGGTACATATGTGTATATAGTTAAGATATGATTTATGAATGTAGTCTTCCGCTAATTGCTTAATTTCTGCCGTTGGAATATTTCTTTTTGCATCAGTACTGGTAGGAATATGTGATGAACAGATGTTTTGGATAGTGTAATAATAGAAATCGAGTCAAAGCATTATGGCGGCAATCGAACCCGTGACCGTCGTCCTAGAGGCAGATGTGCCCGTGCCCTGATCACTCGTACATGCCGGTCGTCACTAGTTGTTATGAGGCACTTGGACTACGGTCGATGTTGTAATTCAACAGGACACTCCTGTTGAATTACCAGGCCTAGTGGTAGAAGATTCAGTATCGCTTGAAGTGCAACCGTAGGAGTCGTAATCAAGCATCAGGTGATGGTCATACAGGCTTTCCTTTGGAGCTGTTCGACATTTGTGTGTGAATAAGACTGTTATTGTTTTTGTGGACATACACAGAGACAAGCCCACTATCACCCATGGCGTTACTATCTTTCAGCGTAGCGTAGCCATTAATTGAAAATGCGGACGTCTACTTGCTTTCCCACATTTTTTAAACACACGCACATTTTCTTGGCAACATACACAATATCATTCGTCACCTAATTTTGTTACCAACTCTCCTAGTTCATTGACTTCTATATTACAGAGACTTCACGTCGGATCCTCGTTTGACCTTGAGTCTAAGGCTAAAGGTGTTTTTCATGCTGTATGCCAGCGATTGGCAAACTTGCACAAATGGTTAAAGTTGCCTCGGCTGCATACACTGAATATTCAATGAAAGAGCATCGACTACTACTGTATTTATTGCTGCAACCAGTATTATAGTCGTAGAGTCGATTTCATTTTTCTCAAGTATGTTTACCAAGTTCTTTAAGTATATTTTTTTCTGGCTCAGTTCGCTCCAGCTTATCAAGCACCTCAGTTTTTGTTTTATTGTATAATCTATATTGCCATAGTGCTTGGTTTTGGTCGATATAACATAAGGGAAGTGACAAGTTTACATTTTTCCTACCTGAAAGGTTGACTCAGTAGATTTTTTCTGGCTACAGTCATGCTGGTAAGAATGTATTGGTCTTTGCTTTAGTGTAGAACAGTTACAAGATAGTGTAGAACGTAAAAAAATAAACTTCACGCCTTTTGATCCCAAAGCGGGGTAGGCAGAGGCACTTACTTAATAAGCAAATGCCCACGGTTCACCAAGCGTATTTATCCCAACGTGACAGGGGGTGAGCCCATCGCTGTTATAGGGTTCACACACCTTGTGGTGTGCGGGTTTCATCACGATGTTGTCCTTCACCGCCCTCCCCTTCAGATTCTTTCAGCTATTGCTGGTGCTAAGTGGGGCTTGGACACTCATAGGACATTCTTCAAGCCACTAAACAAGCGAACGGCAACTGTGAGCTACTCCTCGAGGTAGACGGTGATTCGTCCATTCCAGAATGATTCGGGTATTCGATGGAAATCCTCTTGATGTCAGGTGTTGTTTTAAAGCAATCCTTTTTTACAGTTATGGTTAATCCATCGCTGGCAAAGACAACAGCGGGGTTCAACTGCCCATGGCACACATTCAACTCCGAGATGAGGAAGGGTCAACGCTCTCAGCTTTCGATATAATGACCGTGCGCCACACTCACACGCCCTTTCAGTCGCCTCATACGACAGGCAAGGGATAATCACAGTCCTATACTTATTTATGCTTCATAGAGGAGTAAAAGGCGTGCCGTTCGTATACAGATAATTCGTGTGTTGTTTATTATTAATTATACGGTTTTATTTAGCTCACCCCGTTTGTTTTATTTATTATTTATTCTTTGGTCAAATTTAGTAATTCAAATTTCACCCTCTTCCTGTCAACCGATTAATCTGAAATTTTGTACACACTTTGGATTTTGGTGACAATACAATTAGGTTTATTAATTATCATTATAAATTCAAGATGGAAGCTGCTACAAAATGGCGGATAACGTAGGTTTTATCAATGCCATCAATATGGGTATCGAATGAAAGTGCTCAACAAGCAGAATACAATATGCTATAAAAAAATTAAATCCAAGATGGCGGCCGCTACAAAATGGCGGATAACGTAGGTTTTATCAATCTCATCAATATGGGTACCAAATGAAAGTGCTTAACCAGTAGAATACAATGTACTATATAAAATTAAAATCAAAGATGGCGGCCTCTACCAAATGGCGGATAACTTAGGTTTTATCAATCCCATCAACATGAGTATCAAATGAAAGGTCTCAACAAGTAGAATACAATTTACTATGCAACATTGAAATCTAAGATGGCCGCCGCTACCAAATGGCTGATAACAATTTTTTATCAATCCCACCAATATGGGCATCAAGAAGAATACAGTGCACTATACAACCTCAATATTTAAGATGGGCGCAGCCACTAAATGGCGTATAATAATAAGATTTAAATTTAGAAATTGAATCTGTAATTTAGGTATCTGATTAATCCAGCCTGAATCCACCACCCAAGTCAAGATTTTGTATCGTGTTGAGGACTGTGTGGCGTTAGGGTGGCTAAAAGTGATACGTCGTTAGCGGTACACCACCCAAGTTAAGGTGAAAGGTTAAAACGCGCCGAGAACTGTATGGCATTAGGGTGGATAAAAATGATATGTCGTTAGCGTTTTCCCCTCAAGACTCAGGCGCATCTTGTTGTACATAGCCTCGCCACTTTATTGGACCTCTGCGGGGGTCGACCGTTTAAATGTCCATTACTCGTGGGAACAAAATGGTAAAAAAAAATATAAAAAATACAAACACTAATAAAACAGAAACTGCAACATAACGTAAACGAAGGCTTCAAAAAGCGAAAGAAAAGTATAAAGCAAAACGAGCTAAAGAAAGTGAAGGTGATAGAAATAGTCGATTACAGAAACGACGGGAACAATTAGCGTCAAAAACACCTGAGCAATATGAGGCCAGGTTAAATAAACAGAATGCGAAATAAAAACAAAAAAATTAAAATAGGTAAAAAAACTTTTTAAGTTAAACGGTTTTATGTTAAACATACTTGCAATGTTTAAGATAAATTTACTAAAAATCAAAAAATAATAAAATAGAGTTGTGGCATTTATAAACATATGCATAGACTAGACTAAAATAAAACCGTGGGGAACGTCAATTGTCTACAAATTATCGACTTAATGTGGGATAGAAGAATAGTTTAATTCGTCGTTATATCTATTTTATTATTTTTTGGTTTTTAGTACATTTATCTTAAACATTGCAATGTATGTTCAACATAAGACCGTTTAACTTAAAAAGTTTTTTTACCTATTTTAATTTTTTTAGACTTGTGCTGCTAGAACTTGGCCTAGCGCCCTACCGTGCGCTCAGATTCTATGAATACCATTTCATAGATTTAAAGTTCGATTACTTTTTAAGTAATAAAATACCAAGCCTTACCTGTCTTATACGTACGGGCCATTCTCTAAAGACTTGTTTTGCCGTTTCAATAAACACGTTTTTATGACTCCATACATATTATATCTGCTTTAGTTGACGGGATTTGCTTTTTGGAGCATTGCCGAATAGATTGCAAAAAATGTTTGCGCTGGGCCTTTGTCACGTTTTAGTCGGCAACAAGCTGCATGGTGTTCTTCGTCTTGCCAGCAATGAACAAAGTTGCGCTAGCATAGCATTCAAAGTATCCTCGACTATTTACTACGTCTCTGTTGTATATGGGTTCGGTCCTTTTCAAGTTGTTAAGTTTCTATTCAGGGCGAGGACTAACAGGAATCTATTGATGGTCCTTTTTAATTTTCTTTAAATGGAATGGCAAAAGCGAACAATATACGAGTATTATTTCAGATAGGTCTTCCTTGTAATGCCAATAAAGTAATCATTCCACACATTCTATTTAGGCTATTTTTTACAAATAAGATTGTAAAGGGCTGAGCCTTAGGTGTATTCCCGGAGACCCAGCTGATCGAAAATACTTGTTTGTGTTGTAGACTGTAGTTTACTGTAGGTATATGAATTTAATACAAAGTTAATATTTAGGCGCAAAGAAGTCGCGTCGTATTCCGGGGCGTAGTGGAGAGCGAGTGATGCAGCGGGGCGCCGGCGTCATCTTTATTTATATCGAATCAAGCCTTAAAACTCAATTTCAGGTTCTAGCTCTAAAAATAGTACACTTTAATTTTTTTTCTTCCATACTTACGTTAACCATATTTATGTTCACTGCTGGAAGTATGCCTCTTGCATGTTCTTGCATGTCTGTAAGTACAGTGTGTAATCTCGGTATTGCGCAGGATTTTGGCCAAGATGGATGTACTCCTTCACATATTCTAAGGTGGTTCCCTGTATTGAGATCGGTACCGTGTCTATGGGACCCATCTACTAAGATTTGACCAGATGTATCTTCAGACCATCATCGCGGGTGAATTGGTACCTAATGAACAAGTGTGCTCCATCGTAGACCACATCGCTGCTTAATATCAGGCAGGATGGTGGTCACGGACTCGGTCAGGAACGGTTGTTCATAGTGATAAAAATAAAATATTGTTATTTATTTTTTCTTATTTATTTATTTTTTATTGTTGTTTTCAATGTTGAATATCTTTGTTTCAGCTTTCTTTTTAATTTCTGTCTTTTAAAATTTGCATTCTGTTCGTGTTTTTTTTTTGTTATATTTTCTCGATCACTGTGTTTATTTCTTCTTATAATTTGGTGCAAATAAACTTCTCTCACCCTCTCTCTCTCTCTAAAAACGAAAGTAAGTCTGCTATTAGAATATTATAAGGATGACAATTAATGTACAAATACTGTGTAATCAAAGCTAAATTACCCATTTAAAAGAAGCCTTAATAACCTGAGGACAGAAACAAAATACAGAACAAAAAAAAACTCAAAGATGTCAATCTAAAATCTGCATTAACAGCTAACTGATGCAGGAAATGTTTTGACGAGTGGTGAGGATGTTAAAATTCGCTGGATAGATTATTTTTATAGGCTTATGAACGGTGGGGAGAGTTAGACATAAATCACCCTAACATTGGAATGAGGAGATTTTGAGAGAAGTGAGAAAGTCAAGGTACGAAGAACGGTAGGACGAGCGGTTTTTTTAAGTATCTGAAAGCAGATGGTTGGTATTGGCTGACGCTGTTAAGTTGCTGCAGAGCCATTAACTTGAAGCATATTTTGTAGCTCGCACCAAATATCAGTAAATAATCAGTCTATTTTCACTGATTGAGATTTGATAGATAAACGACGATCGAACGTGATTCAACGACTTAATTATACTTTCATGTGAATGATCCTTTGGAACAAAGATTATGGTCATTTGATGACAGCGACAATTTTGACAAATCAAAGATAAACAAATATGTAGGAAGAATTAAAAAATAAGAAATTGTAATAAAAAAAATCATAAAACAAGCGTGATAATGTGGAAAAACTCATGGAAAACTTACATGTTTTAGAGGAGCAGCTAAGCTCGCTTTATTAGTTCGTGGTTTCAGCATAAAATAATTGTTAATGTTATGGGTTGTGTTCTGCTTTCTACAATACCTACTACGATCTTAAAACGAAACCTTTATTTACAAAAAACACGGGTCTTACTCATGTAACGACCCATGAAGAGACAAGTAAGTAAACTTAGAAAATTTCGCTAATAGTAGGAAGGTTAGTAGGTTCCGTCCGTTCCCTTGGGAGAAATTTCTATCGATAAAATGGTCAATAAACATCGTTTTGTTTTTGTTTTCAAACGCTTGAGTGGTTCTGCGTGTTCATTATGTACACTATAATAAAGGGTTATTAATTCCCACTGCACCAGTTTGAAACACTCTATATAGCTTTTGTTTACATTGGGAAATCCTCATGCCCTTGAGCATTTTCACAGACTCATATTGTTATATTAGTAAACTCATTGAAATAATTTGACAAAAAAATCTTTATTTTCCAAAGGTTGTACACGTACACTAAAAAAAATTCACTTCACGCCTTTTAATCCCAAAGCGGGGTAGGCAGAGGCACTTACTTAATAAGCAAATGCCCACGGTTCATCAAACATACTTAACCCAACGTAACAGGGGGTGAGCCCATCGCCGTTGTAGGGTTCACACACCTTGTGGTGTGCGGGTTTCATCACAATGTTGTCCTTCACCGTACGAGCGTTGCGTTGCGTACATAGGATCTGAAAAAGAGTCCCATTGGTACACGTCCTGTAGCCGGACTCGAACCTGCGACCTCCCGCAGCATCTCGAGCTTAACTTCGTTGTTTGCCCGACGTTTCGACACAGTTACATGTTTCGTAGTCGCGAGCTGACTGCTTATCTCTGGTTAATCTTCGCGCTGTAATACCCGTTTTAATTTTTTAATGTCTGTCCGCCTGTTTGTCCACGAATGACGTCAACACAGCTGTTCAATCTGTTTAGGCTTTTGATGAAACTTGGAGTTCTCGAGTGGAGACCGCGTCTCGGCAAACGGAGTGTAGGACGCCCTCAGGCAAGGTGGACTGATGATATACGCAAGATGGCTGGCAGAAGCTGGATGCGAGAAGCCGAAAACAGATCACAGTGGCGTGCAATTGGAGAGGCCTATGTCCAGCAGTGGACAAGTATGGGCTGATGATGATGATGATGAAATTTGGCACGCAGATACCCTATACACTGGAATAACATTGGAATACTGGAATAACTTTATCCCGGAATTCCATTTAGTTGTAGTCCCGTAGGATCGTCCAAAAACGTCCATTCCCAAACGGCTGAACGTATCCTTATGAAACTTTCTTTGTTTGATAAGTTTTTTAGAGTTCTGAAGATACATGATTTTAAAATGTATCACAGAATTCCTTGAGGATAGGCAAAATGCACGAAATATCTGAAGTGAAACTGTAAAATGTACATTAAAATATAGATGGATTTTATTTCATACGCTTCTTGCATGCGCCGATAGCTCAGTGATCAACGGTCAATATAAGTTGAAGTGAATACATGGGGTTCGAATCCTCAACAATTTGATAATTTGTTTATTGCTCTTTTTTTGTATTTCTTTTATGTAAAAAGGAAAGTACTCTGATTTTTAGAAAAAAAAAACTTTACAACAAAAGTCTCTGGTTTCGAGTTTCATGCTACCTTCCGCTATACTTCAGCCATATGCTCAAACGTCTCACGCTCATGCGTCAAACCAAAAGAGACAAAATGAATGCTAGTGCCAAAAACGGAGAAGTATTTACAAAATGTGAAACAGCGTATGTATAATATTTGTAAAATAGTTCGCCTTAACCTTCAAGCGGGCGCGCGTAGTCCAATCGACCGTACATTTTCGTAAATTACTTAATTATTGCCCATTACATTTATTTGTGATTTCTAGTAGCCTGCCGCTATGTCATTAGGAGTAAAACAAAGAATAAACCGTCTCTCGGGGCGCTCTCCCCGCTTCACAGATCGCCATTTATTTACTGCCGGTGCTGTCGCCTGTATACTAGTCGGAGATATTATTGTGTTAAAGGGTTTTGTGTTTCTAATTATTTTTTGATCCAAAGAATATTTGATTGGTGTTGATTCGTTTAATAATGGTTTTTTTGATCATTTAGATTACTTGTTTGGACAAGATAATGATAATATTTCTGTGTAGAAATAAATAAATAATTAGTACTTTATTTCTTTCATTCATCCCATACGTATTTTAGGTTACACGCGCCCGCTCCCGATACAAATGGCCGCCCGCCCGCTTGAAGGTTAATTATTAAAAATGCTACCAAAAGACACTATTTAGCGCGGTCGGAGTCGCGGGCACAGCTAGATATGAATAATTGCCGAACAGTAAGAACGAGTTTGTATAGTTTCGCCGTGGGAAAGATGTGAGGATGGGCCGTTGAGTAGCTATGTTTAAAAAAACCTCTTTGAGCTATCTCGAGGTGTTTAAAGATGGTCCTTCCCCACGCCTCGATTCAGTAGGAAATGATGTGACTGGCGTAAAGCTATAGTCGGCGTCACCTAAGAAGCAAATTCTGACAGGTCTATTGACATGCGTAGCCTAGACTGACAGTGTTGTATAATATTGGAAAATTCGATTTATTTTAGAATCGATGTATGAATGATGTTTTGGTACCATCAATCATAGTCTTCAGAAAAGGTTTATGAGCAACAAACAATGCATTCAAGGTTCCGACAAGATGAAACCTATTTGTTAGCCGTTCATAATACGTGCTACAGAGCTTATTATATTTATTTTACATATAACTGCATAATCGAAACGTTGTCACTTCGATTTATGAACAAAAAATAACACATCTCTATTAATTGATTTCACTTGTGGATCGAATCCGAAACACAGAGCTGCGCGCCAAAACAAACATTATGGATGTAGCTCGAAAAGCGGAGCAGTTTAAATGGGATTGGGCTGGCCACGTTGCGCGTATGTCACCGGATCGTTGGGCAAATAAAGTGACGAACGGCAAAAGAAAACGGGGTCGCCCAAGGAAGAGATGGTGCGACGAGATCGTCCGCCAGAACAAAAACTGGTGGACATCATCGCAAAATCAGGAAGAGTGAAAAAAAGGGAAAAGAGGCTTTTGCCCTGCAGTGGAATCTAGGCTATTAATAATAATAATAATATTTAATTGATGACAACGAGCTAAGAAGCAATAAGACGTCCAACGCTGAGATACAAATTTCATCACCATACGTCAACTAGACGAATTCCAGGGAAAAACCGTCACAGTAAAAATACAACAAAATAATCTGCCTAACAATATTGCAAAATTAAACAGCCAAGAAAGAAATAATTATTGTGAATGAATCTGAAATAACACAACTCATTATAACAGGAAACAGGAAATAGTATCATTTGCATCGTAATACGGTATAAAAAACGAGTAAAACACGAGTTCTCAAGTGGAGACCGCGTCTCGGCAAACGGAGTGTAGGACGCCCTCAGGCAAGGTGGACTGATGATATACGCAAGATGGCTGGCAAAAGCTGGATGCGAGAAGCCAAAAACAGATCACAGTGGCGTGCAATTGGAGAGGCCTTTGTTCAGCAGTGGACAAGTATGGGCTGATGATGAATGATGACGGTATAAAATAATTATATTTAGTGATGCCATTATGCATTTGACACAATACTGTATATAGAGTTGCCACTCGTGACGGGCTTGTGTCTGACGGACCCAGCGTTATAAGTGAAATGTGACGGTTCGTCGGGCGAAGACGCACGCCCATCATATCAATGAAGACAATTGTACATCTTCATACAACTAGGCTCAGAAACGGCTACAGATCTGACACACAGAGAAACAAAAATATTTCACAAATTATGAAATAAAAAATAAATAAAATAACTTATTTTATTATTTATTTTATTTTGTGTTATTATTATTATTTTGTTTCGTGTTACTATGTGCTTCATGTGATCTAAATAAATGTTTTATTTATCTATCTATATATAACTACATTATATTAAGCTGTTAACAAGATGCCGTACAAACCCGTATCCGAATGCACCTCTCAACTTCCCATTGCAAATAAAGTAAGTTGGCAGCTGCAGCCGTTATTGACCCGACAACTTAGTTTTTCTAAAGCAACCATAAGTTATATTTATATCAACGTCCAGCATTAAATACGCACCGTTATAGAAAATGTAACTTCACTTTATACAGATGGTTGGCCTAAGAAAAAACAAACACTTGCCATTTTGTTCTGGAGGTTTAGTACTTGATCCTTTGATATAAGTTTTTGACTACTTAAAAATAAAGTTAAATATTGATCCTTTTACCGGACAAAAATTCTAGAAACATTTTGGTTACGTCAACCGTACAAGTTTATGTAAGTGAAATACTTTTAAAAGATTAGATTTTTTTCAGGGACAAAAGGTCATGGTTACGGTCGTTTATGGAAAGTCTAATAATATAATACCCTTGAAATTGGAACTCCTTCCATAACAATTATAAAAAAAACACTTCACGCCTTTTAATCCCAAAGCGGGGTAGGCAGAGGCACTTGCTAAAGCAAATGCCCACAGTTCACCAAGCGTATTTAACCCAACGTGACAGGGGGTGAGCCCATCGCCGTTATAGGGTTCAAAGACGCACGCCCATCATATCAATGAAGACAATTGTACATCTTCATACAACTGGGCTCAGAAACGAGCTACAGATCTGACACACAGAGAAACAAAAATATTTCACAAATTACGAAATAAAAAAATAAATAAAAATACTTTATTTATTAGGTCTAAGGCTTTTTCATCTACGTACATTTTCTCACCTTTTTAGAACAAAAATTCCAGTGAAACTTTGTGCAAGTTTATGCTTTTACTTAGGGAAATGTTTCAAATAAGCAAATTAAGATCTTTGGCAAAGCAAATCAAGAAACAAGTGTTACAAGAGGGGTCGCCATGATATATGCATAATGATGGTAGATTTATATATAGACATATTTTAAGCTTCCATACTTCAGCTATTTTTGTTCTATTTCGTGCCCTTTAGCCCCATTTATTCGCTCCATTTTCTGGTACAGTCAAGACTTATCATTATAGAAAGTACATGCCATAATGTTTTTCTAAATAGCTTGACATAACAGCAAGACACTACGGTTGAATAGACTTGAACATGCACTTCTAACATGGAACAGTCGCCATTTTGATATGACAAATATTGAAAAATACTAAAATGCCTTCGAAATTTGTCTCTGTTTGCGAGAATTCGCCTTTCAAGTGAATGCTTTTATTGTATTTTAGAGGCTAAAACATGCAGCTGCCTTAATTGGCCTTATAAAATGTCATCCGACTATCCTGCAGCAAGAACAAAATATAATCATGATTATTCGGGTTTAGACCTGGGAAAGGTACAACGTATGCCATTTTTTCACTACGCCAGTGTTGCGAAAACTACAGACTATATAACATGCAGCGTTGAAAAAGTTATCTATTCCTTGAAATGTGAATTTCGCATGTACGTCGATTTAGCGTCGAATCTCACTAGGTTATTTTCGCCTGCCTTCGTTGCCACGTTCCATGTAACACTTTGATCAATAGTGAGCTCAGTTCTTATTGTTCTTCATATTATTAAAGTTCAGGTTAAGTTGAACTGTTTGTTCGGAAACGAGCGTGAAGACAAATGTAGACGTCACTAGCAGCGCTCGCTTGACGTGAACGTGGAATTAGGGTGATTGGCTAACAAGAACTATTTCTGATGTTCGATGCGGAGGAAATACGCATATGCACTCATTAATTACAAATTGAATATATATAATCCTACGGCTCTTTTAGAAAAACGTCACGGGACTAAACTTGTCGGACGATAATATTTTAAGGAATCGCTTTACACGGTAATAATCAATTTACCTTTTTAATACGTATGAGCGCCCCACAGGCAACGCAACTCATCATCGTCATATCATCTCTAAAAGAGGCCAAAGTTGTATATTGCTTAGAGGATATTTTCAAAAGCGTATATAAAACAACGGTCGTGCTGCGTCGTTACATCGATTAATAATGGAACTGCTCCATCGAACTAATAAATGTCTATGACGTTTTCCTACATATGATTTTATTATTATACATATATTAAGCAATTATTGTTGGGTATTTTATTTAATTATAATTATTATTATTAATATGTTTTAGATAGGTTATGACAGTGACGGTTGCGCTCTCTGTCATCTCTCGGGTGTCGACAGAATACCAGCGTCGCAGGTAACTGTGACATAATGCTGGGTTGAAGCCCATTTTTTTCATGTGAAGCACGGCACACGAGTAGGTATTTACTTATTCTACTGTAAAATCGACCACCTATTTCTTGTCTGTTGTTTTGATTTTATTATGTGTTGTTATTATTATTATTTTGTTTCGTGTTACTATGTGCTTCATGTGATCTAAATAAATGTTCTATTTATCTATCTATCTATAACTACATTATAATTAAGCTGTTAACAAGATGCCGTACCAACCCGTATCTGAATGCAACTCTCAACTTCCCATTGCAAATAAAGTAAGTTGGCAGCTGCAGCCGTTATTGACCCGACAACTTAGTTTTTCTAAAGCAACCATAAGTTATTTTTATACCAACGTCCAGCATTAAATACGCACCGTTATAGAAAATGTAACTTCACTTTATACAGATGGTTGGCCTAAGAAAAAACAAACACTTGCCATTTTGTTCTGGAGGTTTAGTACTTGATCCTTTGATATAAGTTTTTGACTACTTAAAAATAAAGTTAAATATTGATCCTTTTACCGGACAAAAATTCTAGAAACAGTTTGGTTACGTCAACCGTACCAGTTTATGTAAGTGACATACTTTTAAAAGATTAGATTTTTTCAGGGACAAAAGGTCATGGTCTCGGTCGTTTGAGGACAGTCTAATAATATAATATACCCTTGAAATTGGAACTCCTTACATAACAATTATCAAAAAAAAAACACGCCTTCACGCCTTTTAATCCCAAAGCGGGGTAGGCAGAGGCACTTGCTAAAGCAAATGCCCACAGTTCACCAAGCGTATTTAACCAAACGTGACAGGGGGTGAGCCCATCGCCGTTTTAGGGTTCACACACCTTGTGGTGTGCGGGTTTCATCACGATGTTGTCCTTCACCGTACGTACGAGCGTTGCGTTGCGTACATAGGCTCTGAAAAAGAGTCCCATTGGTACACGTCCAGTAGTCGGACTCGAACCCGCGACCTCCCGATCACAAGTCAAGTATCCGACAAACTGGACCACAGACGCTCTATAAGAAAAAAAATATTGTGGACGAAAAATGAAATTACTACGCAAATAGCTTTTCAGGTATGTATGCATTTCTGTGGAGAAGGGAACGGAATGCCTATGTTGGTTCACAAACTAAACATGAAAGTCACATTATTTAGGTTTTGAGAGGAATAAAAAAAATACTGTATAGGTACATGGGAATAAACTACGGTTTAAACTTTAGCTAACCGCACTGTGCGACTCGCATCAGTTAGTTTACGCTATATTTATGAATAAGAAAAGTTGTGTAAATAAAATCAACATTTGTGAGTGCGCTGATGTTAAGTAATATTATACTTAACATTTTTATCGCTA
Organism: Conopomorpha cramerella; assembly: GCA_012932125.1. NCBI lineage: Eukaryota > Metazoa > Arthropoda > Insecta > Lepidoptera > Gracillariidae > Conopomorpha > Conopomorpha cramerella. The sequence continues at coordinate 24,434 of SJJU01002358.1, read as the reverse complement.
CAGTTGTTATAAGTTACATACTCGTACAAAAATACAAATCAATATAAAAGGAATTATAATAATATCAGTGTACATTTAATGGATGTTCAATGTATAGCAGAGCGACGACACATTTGGCACAATTTCAAATAACCAGTTGGTCAGACCTCCAATAGCGCCTTAAAAAGGGTTAGTTTGTATTACCTTTCTAATAAAATTAAACAAGGTTAGCTCGGTAAAGAAGTAAGGAATGTTACAGGAAGGAAACTTTGCTTGAAAGATTTGTTACTACTACGAAGCACTGGTGCGTGGAAAGGCTTACGCGAGCCTCAGTGATAAGAATGATCGGCACTGTAAATTCTTTGGAGCTTTACATCAAATAGCCACTGGAAAATGCTCTGTACAATTTCTTTTATTTCGTGAGACAACTTACAATTAGTTACAATTAGTATTGTTTGATACACTTTATATAACACCTATTGGTATAGACTAGACATTTTCTGCTTTACAAAATAATAATAACACACTCGAAGTAAATCTAAGTAAATAATCTTTCGTGGGCATCTGCAAAATCTAAATTTCTAGAAAAAATCACAATTCAAAACGTGATAATTGTGATGTTTTTTTTTTAAAAAGAATTCATCTCACTAAGACTCCTAGTTTCCGAAATATTGTGTGTGTATGTGAACAATTATCCGTGTGGTGACGGCGAATAGAATACATGTGTCACCACCCCCAAACTTTTCCCGCTATGGGGGTCGTAAGATACGACCGATGGAATCCCCCAGAAGACGGGCAGAAGCGCTCTCTGTGAGTTAAATCACAACACCACTGCGATCGCCAACCCACCTTCCCAGGGAGGCGATTATGGGCATTATCCTCCAAACGAGCACAAAAAGGTCACGGCCTTCAGTTCCCGACGGCTCCGCTATTCCTGGTCACGGTGGCGTCCACGGTAACGGCGGAGCAGGGGGTTCGAAGAATCTCCGGGTTATGGGAGGCCATCTAAACCCTGGCGACGCACAACGGACGCACGTTACGGCTTGACTCGCATCTGGCGCAACTCGAGCTGGAACTTGGGAAAGTAAGGTGGCACATATTGGGGCTAAGCAAAGTCTGAAGAGAGGGACATAGTTACCCTCAAATCGGGCCACCTAATGTACTTCCGCGAGAGAGACCAACAATCCCAAGGTGGCGTTGGGTTCCTTGTGAATAAGTCCCTGTGTAACAAAGTTGTGGAGATGTGTAATGTTTCCAACAGGGTAGCATACCTTGTCATAAAACTTACCGAGAGATATAGTCTCAAAGTGGTACAAGTGTATGCACCGACCTCGACACACTCGGACGATGAGGTGGAGGACCTGTTCGATGATAAAATCATTGATGATATATTCTATCGAAGGCCCTCCATTCCACTACTAAGACAGATTACAGCGTTATTATTGGGGACTTTAACGCTAAAGTGGGAGTACAGAATTGCAACGAATCGGCAGTAGGATCCCATGGATTTGGAACAAGGAATCATAGGGGGCAACTGCTAGTAAACTTCCTCGAATGAGAGGGGTTATTTTTGAGGGCCCGCTGTAAGATGGAAAGCGGGCCTCCCCGCTCGTCTCGACGTCTGGCGACGGTGCCGAAGTCGTGTGGCACCGTCACCCTCGATGGGGGCCGATGAAACACGCACGGAGGGCCCCGCCGTGCGCGCAAATCGACCCCCGGCCCTTTTAGTCACCTCTTACGACAGGCAAGGAAGAATCTCAGTCCTATTTTAATGCCCGGAACTGCAGGGCTCGGTTGCAATCCGACCGCCCCGCCGGAGTCGGACCCCAATCTCCTGGGGTCCGACAACTCCCCTACATCGACCGGCCGCAGAGGATAGGGAGCGCAGCGCATCGCGATACTGACACTTCTCTTCCCCTCCGGCCTCTCCACGCCGCCATCTAGCGGTAGCGGCCCCGGAAGACCGCGGAGGATAGGGACAGCGGCGGTACAAGTTAAGGTCTATTTTTTTTTAACATGTGGGAATGCTCATGGACACCCCGCCGCCATGGGAACAGCGAACGGAGTAGTGTCGGTCTCTTACCGACTAAACCCCCATAATGACCTCCGTGTCGTAAGCAGGGCGGGTCCCGGGAGTACCCGAAGGAATTGCGTCAGGACCCGCCCAAGCGATCGGTCCTTTCGGACTTTTGCTCGGGGCAGACGGTGGTGTGTCTGTCCCAGCGACCTCCATCACCGGCGGAAGTTACAAGGCCATAGGGCAACCGCCGCCCTTCTCAGGGCCGTCCAAGCAGGTGTCGGAAACCCCACTCCGACACTCACGACCCCATGAACGCCTTTTAGAACGCCTTATACGCCAGGCAGGGGATACCGTAGTTCGTTTTCCCGACAACACAACCCGACCGCCCCGCCCTGGCGTCGGACCCCGGATCTCGTGGGGTCCGACATCTTCTTCCGTTCCGGCCGCAGAGGATAGGGAGCGCAGCGCACCGCAATACTGACACTCCTCTTCCCCTGCGGCCCCTCCACGCCGCCATCTAGCGGTGGCGGCCCCACAAGCGCGCAGGATAGGGACAGCGGCGGTCGTAGTAGCGACTGTCCTCTCCCTCCGCGCGACACACAGTTAGTCTTTTTTTAAAGTTATATAGCCAGTCTCATCATCTAATGACGAAATAATTAGCAAAACCCGTCTAATAGTTTCTTTATAATAAATATTAAAATACAAATCTTTTTAGGTCTATCTAAGTAAAGATTTAGTTTTTTTTTATGATTACGGTTCGCAAAATGTTAAAATATTTAACTGAGCGTCTGTGGTCCAGTTGGTCGGATACTTGACTTGTAACCGGGAGGTCGCAACTTCGAGTCCGGCTACTGGACGTGTACTAATGGGACTCTTTTTCAGACCCTATGTACGCAATGCTCTTACGGCGAAGGACAACATCGTGATGAAACCCGCACACCACAAGGTGTGTGAACCCTATAACGGCGATGGGCTCACCCCCTGTCACGTTGGGTTAAATACGCTTGGTAAACCGTGGGCATTTGCTTTAGCAAGTGCCTCTGCCTACCCCGCTTTGGGATTAAAAGGCGTGAAGTGTATTTATTTATTTATTATTTAACTACCAACAGTCCTACGGGAATGTTTCCCTCCTTCACTTTAATTGAATAGCATGTTGCAATTAAACAATAAAAACCGGTTAAATCTCCCATCAGTTTTGGCAGCTGTAATCTACGCAGTTAATGATTGTGAAAAAAAGTTATGTCACGAAGGAATGAAAATAGAACTTTACCTTGTTTGTTTCTTTTTTTAAAACAAAATTACCTATTGTATTTTCCTGGGCCCCTGATCAGTCAATGTTCATTAGGGAGAGCGCCAATCATAGCAGGTGTCGTTGTCCAATAAAAGTCGGGTCGCTTTTTGAAGGGAAAAGAAAATGAAAACATAAAGGAAGATCCTTTTCCCTTCTTACAGAGATAAAATACAAAGTGGATTAAATGCATAGATAGCCAAGTACCGTAAAAAGATCTAGCCCCGTGATAACTTTGTACGAACCAGTTTGTTTGTTTATTTCTTTTGTAAAAAAGTTTTACTCTAGGACTTTCCAAGTCCTTTCGGATTAGGTAGCTCGTACTAAAAAAATGTTTTACGGTTTTCTTAATTATAATTAGCTAGTGGACACGACAGACGTTGTTCCTTTTTTTAACGTTTGGGGAATCCTCATGGACACCCCGCCGCCATGGGTACAGCGAACGGGGTAGTGTCGGACTCTTACCGACTAAACCGTACCCGGAGGAGTTGCGTCAGGACCCGCCCAAGCGATCTGTCCGGTATTCGGACTCCGTCTCTGGGCAAATGGTGACGTGTCTGCATCAGCGACGCCGTCAGGCAGGGGATACCGTAGTCCTATTCTTGTCTAAAAGCCCAAAACTACAGGGCTAAGCAGATACTGTTCTGTCTTAACTATTAATATGAATATAAAATGAGTATAACCTCCACACTAGAGTGGAGTCCCTGTGTTCAGCAGTGGATGTCACTTTTTTAAATATGATCTACGTACAAACCTTCTCTGGACTTTGACGAATAATTCAAGACCAAAATTAGCCAAATCGGTAAAGGCATTGTTGAGTTATATTATAACATTACAACGAAAAGTGGCATTGATTTTTATTTATATAGATTACATCATAAATACGTACTAAGGTAAGCTCATCATAAAAAAATCTGATGTTCATAAAAATGTAGAGAGAAGTATTGTAATGTCATTGTTTATTGAAAGCAAAGACGAATTGAATCTGATGCTATTTTGGTTCGGTATAATTTTTAAACTAAACAAGGGAGAAGGGAAGAAGTTACCCGTACAAACGAAAAGTCTGCTCGAAAAGGTACGGACCCGTGCTTTACAATTACATTACCAAGATAGATAATCTTGGTATAAGAGTAAATGTAAAAAATTGGCTACATTCATACCTTGAAAACCGCTCTCATCTTGTGGAAATTGATTTTTATGACAAATTTAAATCCACTGTCCCTACTGTGAAATCAACACCGACAACAATCAACTGGTCAATTCCCCTGGGAAGCGTAGCTGCTTGCGTCCTCTTCCTGATTTACATAAACAATCTCCCTAATATCATTAATAACGCTAAATGTGTAATGTTTGCTGACGATGTATCGCTTTTATTCAGATTCGCGGTATCTGAAATCTTGAAAACATAGTCTAAACGTATACCTCCCCTCCGTAGAAAGCTGGTTGGAATCCAATAACATAAATAAAATAAATAATAAATCGAAATTGAGGAAGCGCATGATATAAAACTTTTAGGCATTAATGTTGATTCAAATTTAAATTGGAAAGAGCATGTGAATAAAATTAAATCTAAGCTATTAAGTTTTGTGTACGCCCTTTGTAATTTAAAATCAAACACCAGCAAAGAATGCGCCGTCTCCGCATATTATGCCTACGCTCACGTCTCTTACGGAATCATTCTATGGGGTGACAGCACCAACGTTAAAGTTCTCCTAGTAATGTAAAAAAAAATGTATCCGTATATTTCTAAATATACACGTTCCTGAAATCTGCAAACCTCATTTTACTAAACTTAATATTCTAACTCTTCCGTCACTGTACATACTTAACACAGCCCTATTGTTAAACAAAACATTCATCTATATACATTTGAATCCAATGCTCGCCGCAAACACAACCTTTTTTTATCCACGCCAAAGCTCCAAATGTATAAAAATGGACCATATTATAAATCTATCAAAATATATAACCAAATCCTTCTTAATATCAGAACTGAAAGCTATAATAGATTTAAGTAATTATTTAAGAAACTTCTTATTAAGAAAAGTTATTATTCCACCCAAGAATTTTTTGATTACAAAGCACTAAATTAAGCAAACACATATTTAAGAAATTTTTTCATGTTGTTATTCTTTTATAGTCTATTTTTTGTTACTACCTGCTGCGGTGTTCCTATCAGAAGACCTTAGATTTAAGTAAAGTGAACTTTAGATTATCTTAATGTAGTTACCTATATAGGTACAAAGATTTAAGCTTCTTATAATTTTAAAGCTATTTGAAACTGTTTTATATAAAAATTGCTTACACCCTAATAGGGTCATGTATGTATCTGTCCTATTTTTAACACCTGTAACTATATAAATTTTGGCAATAAATGATGAGTATGAGTACCTCGCTTTTTCACCTAGGTGAAGCACGGGGTATGTACTAGGGTCCGTCCTCCAACCGACAATGACACCAAAGTAATGACACAAAGTACAACCGTGTCTTTAAGTAAAAGCATTTTGTCAGGACCGTGACAAATGGAGATCTGTAGTTTCTGCCTACCTCTCTGGGAGACAGGCGTGAAGTGTATGTATATAAATGTATGTTTACTTTAATGTGTAGGTACATGTTAATCACATACACATAACTCAATATTGTTGTGAATATAATCATAGACAAGGTCGAGCTTATCTTTGTTATATTACTCGACGTTTCAGCGCAGTTGCATGCGCGTGGTCGCGAGTGGGTTGAAGTGCGGCGGCTGCGACGTTCACTGGTTTGCCACGTATCCGCAACTACCCTCAAAGAGTCACTGTTTCGGAACTCAACACTGATGACATCGACTGTATAAGGCGATCTTTTTTCCGCGCGAAATTGAAGAATTTATCCTCTCGATTAAAATTATAGTGTTTATTAATCTCAATGGCTTCACGCATTCTGAAATAATGTCGGCGTTCTGTTTACCGGATTTTTGAATCGAGTGGTTCGGTCCATTCTCCTGCAGATGTTCAGGAATAATTATAATATCCGTGCGTTCCATTCATAATGAAAAATTGATCAAATACATGAACGCGTATTGACGGGTTCAACCTAGGCAAGCAAATTGACCCAATAAAATTAGGCATTGGCCTAGGCCACATCGTTTACTATTAGATTTTTTAACAGAAAATAGTAGCCATTTCTATGCTGACTAGATATGCAATGAACATCAACATTGTTATTGTATCCGTTGTAAAATTAATTACCGCGTTTTCTCAGCAGAAGCTTTAACCTATGCATATTTACTTAAGCATATGAAACTTGTTTTTTTTTTAACTTTTTATCCTTAATTAAGAGGAAATACATACTGATTATCACATACATATAAAATTAACCTTTAAATTAGAAATGAAACAGCGGATGACTAGACACCTTTCTGTTCTGCATCAGAAACATTAATATGTTTAACTAGACGCACCAAGATTATGCAATGCAACGGGACCAGATTACGCATCACGGAATTGGGAAAACACATAGTAACGTGTACTATTTTGACAGGGGAAGTTAAGGGAGAATAGGTGCTTTAGCACGTATTCCTATTATACCAAACAATTTACCTTTTCAATTTAAATGTCCACAGTTTCCATTGAAAATCCCTTTCTCAATGACAGTTAAAATTAGCTGGAGTACACTTTGGTAAGCCATTTTTTTCACGTGGTTACGTGTTTCATAGTCACATCAATCTGCACGTTTTCGCAGAACAAAATAAATCACTAAATGTATGTATTATCGAAGTGTTCTGCAATAAGTGTTCCGTAGGTATGAAGCAATTATACCTACGACTGTGACCGGATTTTTATCACTGATTCTCCCCAAGCAATGATTGTACCATCATCCCTTCTCATCACATGTCCTTTACAACTATCGGGATTTTTTTTATTGTTACAGGTGAATTAAATAAATAGAATTAACTTGGCGGAACGACGTTCGCCGGGTCAGCTAGTAATATTAAAAAGAGGAAAGATTTGTATTTTTGTATGTAACGAATCAACTCAAAAAGTACTGAAACAACTTTCTCTAAAAAACGAAATCTACATTATCACTGAGTAACATAGGCTATATTTAGTACTAGATTACAATACCGGCGCACGAACCTCCTCACCGGCATGTAACCATGTTTCATTGATAGCCAAAATGTCAGGGCTTTCGTTTTCGACTGCTACAATAAACTCATCGTGTTTAGTGTTCAAGGAACCTGTGTTATATAGTCCTAACTTTAAGTATTTAGACAGCATTGAAACAAAATATTAGAATCGACAAAATGTCCATTATAGTGATCATTGTGCAAGTAGCTGTTTCCTGATAACTCAGTGTATTTTATTATTGTTGCAATAGATAAATAGTGTAAATATAATAATGTGATCATTATGACGTGAAAAATACAATAGAATGTTTATACATAACATAATAATAATAAATCTCAGCAGAACTGGCAAGGCACAAAATGCAACCAAAGTTATGTGATGGACAGCGACAACAAAAACAAGCCGGAAGCATTTCTCAAACAAATACAACAGCAACAAATAGGTCTTTATGTTACAAAAAAAAAAGGACACAAAACAATGTAACACGATTGTTGCACAAGAAAAAAGAATTATAAGGTAAGCAAAAGTAGACAAACATTTCATTATAACCTAAATTGAGCCAACGAAAGCAAACAGAAAAAACATTATTAGTATGTAATTCCCTATTAGTTACACAACCAAACCAACTGAAAAATAGAAATGACATTTGGAAACATAATAATAAATATAATTTACACGACATTACATAGTGGCTAAGTGACCGTACCAGCTTCAAGTGCTTCGTTAAAAACACTGGTTATGTCCGTTTCAGAGCGAAGCTGGTGCACCGGTGAATGATCATACTTTCTGGCGTAGACACGACCATCCCTCGTCCAGGCGAATCTCCATCCCTGTCGGTGGGCAGTCTCGTGCCCCGATCTAAACAAAGCTCTGTTTGACTTAGTCAGTCTTTCATTAATATATAGGCGACAGGGCTCATGTTGAGGAAGACCAAGATCAGAGGTGGTAGTCCCACGACACACCCTCGCACATCGCAGAAAGTCATCACGGAGCGTGCGACGCGCCAGGCGGACCACGAGAGGACGCGGACGAGCAGCCTTGACACCCGAAGAGACATGATGCTTAGGACCAACACGAACCACGCTGACCACTTACCGCGAGTCCAACTCAACACTAAGCTTTGTTGCTATGGCTGAAACTATGTGGCCACAAGACTCGGCAGGAAATTCCGGAACTCCAGAGATCTCAATATCGTTGGCAAGCATACTCTGATCACGGTCATTGAGCTCAGGCCGTATTTTTGCTATGGCATCATGCAGCCCAGTTGATTCATTCAGCAGCATCTGACGCTTCGCTGCCGCGAGTTCCTGCTGTAAGGCAGTGTTAGCCTCCTCCAGTATCCCCACTCTGGCATTCAGGGCTTCATGCTTCACTCGACTCCGATAAGCTGGCAGTTAGGAACTCGATTTTAACTCGAGTTTACCCATACTGTAAACTCGAGTTTAAGTTTATTTATCATACCATCCATATTGCCAGCAACCTCCCGAGTAATGTTCATATTCTATCTAAGAGGGATTCAAATTGGGCTAAATTAAGAGATGGCTCCGCTGGCAACCTGTTAGATGGCGTCTTGAGCACAGGTGTATCATCCCGGACACTGACGCCGAGGTCATCGCAGGACATATCATGTGGCCGGACGGCGGCGGTGGAAGCAGAGGCGACGACTGCAGCATTGGACCTTACCGGCGTGTCATCGCAGCGTGTCCGACGGCGGGCTGTAACATTGCTACAGCCGCAACACATCCATGGCTTTCTTTGGATGACCTTGTATTGATTGGTGGTAATGTTAAGGCACTCATAGTGGTACACAGTTTTGCACGCTGAACACTGCAGGCGCTCATGATATCCTGTGTTTGATTTACAGGCGCTGCACAGCATTATTGCTATTACAACCACCAGACGAAAAACCAAACCCTAGTATCAGCGCCCTCCGACGGTATACCATTTAATGGACGCCCTCTCTCGGTATAAGGCAGTACCTTATGTAGATTTCGCCAATCAGATTACGATGAGTGGCTACTGACAATTGAATTGAAATATTCTCCAACGCAATTGCGTGCAATAGATGTCACTAGTAACGCCCCAGCAACAGTCGTTGGGCAATTCAAACCAGACAAAGGAATTAAATGTTTTAACACAAAATCACTGTTTCTTTTATAATTACACTTTTATATCACTGGTTTCCTGGGTCATATAAATAACCGTTAATGATAGACAGTACCTCACTGAATAATCTTCACAATTTCCTATCCAAACAAAGAAATATAAACAGACTAGCGTAATCGATTAACGTTTATGTACACAGTTCGCTGACACACACCGACACAAACATTTACGCGAAGCAGGCAAGCACTATTAACGCTACTAGTACTAAATTGGAGATGAAAATTCCTCGTCTTCCCGGACCGCTGTGCAGTGTAGACGTTTATTATTACATATTAAAATCTTATAAATTAATAAAATAAATCAATATAAATCGTAAGAAAATAATAGGAGCACAGAAGTTGCAGAGTGTCGAGTGTCACCTAACATAATCGCCTGCCGAAAGTGTGTGTGAGTAATGCACAGATTTTGTTTAAAGTGTGCGTTTCTAAATTATAACTAGAAAAGAAGAGCAATATTTGCAAATTCAAAATATCTATACCGGAAGGAAGAGATAAAGTACACAAAGTCATTTTAACTTTAAAGTAAAAGCACAGTTCAACTTATGCTGGCGGCAAGGACTTTTATATGCAATTGATCGATCGACGAAAATTTTGTTGAACTCCCGACGGGACAAGCGGTCAGATACCACTGTTCATTTGCTGCTTGCCTAGTACTTGTTAAGTGCCGCCGCGAATAATGCCTCTACGCCGCTCCCCGCCTCTTCCAACGTCATCACAGGAGGCGCTACGCACGACCAACAAAATATCATGGCACCGAAAGTTATGTCCGCATATGATTTGGATACTCCTTCAGAACAAAGTAGTAGCGGGGTTAATTTGAACCGGTTTAAAAGAAGACGAGAGCAAGACGACGAAATAAAGGACCTCAGAAAAGAAATGAGAGATCTTTTCGCTGACTTATCCTCAACTGTTTCAAAGAAATTTTATGACGTCATAAAACAGAATTCGGAACTACAATGCAGCGTACAATTCCTTGCTGATAAATACGACTCCTTATTAGTCAAGTTGCAATCCTTGGAAAACGAGAAGTCAAATGATAAAAGACAAATCTCAATGTTGGAGGATAAAGTCAAAATGTTGGAAAAGAAGCTCAAGTCTACTGGGATAGAAATTCGAAACCTGCCTCCAAGGGATGATAAAATTCCCGAATCGAAGACCAGCATGGCCAGGGGCGGTACGTCCATAGAAGCAAATAAGCTCTGCATACCCTGGCAAATTGACTAAAACAATTAGCGTAGTTAGGTATCTATAACACATTTAGTCGTCACGTACGTAGGTACTGTAAATTAGGCAATTTATCTATAACAGACTTTCGTTTATTTAAAATGTATATCAAAAACACAAATTCGCTCTAGACCAATCAAAACACTAATCTTTCATTAATCTATTCTTCTGCGTGTCAACGAAAACAAATTCGTGCAATGTTGTATCATCGTTCCATCGATAGGTAACACAAATTTCGCCTGAACCAATCAAAACATAGTATTTAGCGCATCAACGAAAACGAATTCATGGGACGTTGCCGCTTCGTTGCATCGTCTAGCCCGGGGAAGCTGCTAGACCTCAAGCTTCCTATTTTTTCTCTTTCTCTGTATACATCCCTTTCACCTCGGTCTATTAGCGCGGAGCGTTACTATGAAAAATATGGAGAAACTTATGCCACAGCGTAAGCGCAGCTTCTTCCGCGTTTTTTCATACATTATTGGAATAATAAGGGCTAGAATGCTATGACAGTGCGTAAATATGTGCGACAGAGAAAGAGTGTGTGTCGTGTGTGTGAGCGAGCGAGAAAGGTGCCGGCCATGTTGACATATTGCAAGTATTGTTTATTTACAATGGAGTATGCATTGTTTTAGGTTATGTTATGTACGTTCATTCGCGCCTTTATTTTATAGAATAATTAAATTAGACAAAAATGGAGACTAAGGTGTGAAAGTGATGTGTGTAAAAGTGTTTGTTTACAAATGTGGGTCGATTCTCTGAACTAAATATGAGTGAAAAGTGCAGAGTCGCGGACGAATTTCGCCGGGATTGTTTTTATTTGAACTTGGAGCAAACACAAGGTATTATGAGGTAGTTTATTGTTTTTTTAGTGTATTTACTTAGTTAGGCAGACTAAGGTATTATGTAGTGCTTTGGGAAGAGGAAGGCATATTCCACAACGATCTGTTCAGTTCTGTTTCTGGCATACAGCGCCTGAATCAGCTGCTTAGCAAAATTTTGGGACGTAACGTAATTAGATATTAATTTTGCTAAACTAGTGATTGATGTTGTGATCTTCTATTGAAATATTTTGTAGTTTGGCACAAAATTGGTACCTACTTAATGTTATTTTAGTGTCGTATGTACCTACTCATAGGAGACAGCTTACCCTGATGAAAATTTCACGGCCGGCCACTGAGCATGGCTAATACTATCAAGACCCTAGCGGCAGCTATAAATATCGACCTGCATGACTCTGACATAAAAGACACTTATCGCATTAATTCTTCAAAGGAGAAAATTAAACCGTTAGTAGTCGAATTTGTTAGCACCATGAAAAGAGAACTTTTCCTTCAAGCGGTTAAAAACTTCAACCGTACGAAACAAAAGGGAGAAAAACTCAATTCCATGCATCTCCAGTTTCCGAGTCCGGTTCTGCCTGTATACGTTGCAGAAACACTCACGCATAAGACCCAAAAGCTATTCTTCCAGACTCGTGAGTATGCCCGCAACAATGGATATGCATACTCGTGGGTGTTGAAAGGCAGTGTTTACATACGTAAAGGCGATGGTCAGCCACAGACACGAATTGAATCTGAAGCCGACTTAGCGAAACTGAAGAACACAATGTGGCTAACTCACAAGAACTACAGTTGGCCATTATGATTGTTACGCCCCGGGGTCGAGAAACTACGGCTAGAATGCCGTAGAGGTACGTCGAACATTCGAGAGGCCTAAAGAACATTCCAGTATCCAAGGCGACGCATACAAACCACTACACAGTGCCTATATGCGTCAGAATGTAGTCGAAGGATCTCGAAAGATCGAGAAAAGTGTGGTATATTTCGGAAGCCACAAGTACAGAAGTACTTACCTTACCTCACCACAAGTAGGTATAAACCTACTTACCTACTGTTGGGTGTAGGTATAAACACGCGAGCCGGCCGACGCGACGGTTAAGTATTTAATTATTATTATTAGAAGTCGACTCGAGTAAGTACCTGAACCTACTCGAATGTTCTGGATTGTGTACCGTTGGTATATAAAGAGCGACGGTCGAGTCGGCGGGACAGTTTCAACTAAACAGCGATACAGTGAACATCAAGAGAGAAAATTAAAGACAGTTGACAAGTGATTGTGTGATTGTAAAAGTGTTTATTAGCGGTGTTAGTTTTACGATTGTAATTAGTTTGTGTAATTACAGTGCCGGAATAAACTGTTATTCTTGATTTTCGTAAAAGTGCAGTTTTTCTTTCGGTACCCCCCCCCCCCACGTACGTAAACATTATTTAAAAAGCCTATTTATCTAGTACTTAATATAGTTTTTTTTCTAATTTATTACATATTACTGTTTAACGACAAGATTAACAAGCAAACACTTTTTACTACAATGGTAAACTACATAACCGATACACACACCCACACACGCAAGAGTACACTATACATAAAACCATAAAAGAAACAGTATGTTCACCATTATTATACGAGGTTGTCCTAGATGAATGGACCGACCGATCGAAAAAAATACTGCCACTAACCATCATCCTGAGTTTGTAAAAAATGTATTAGACTACAAAACATTTGGGGCCGAAGTGAATAAAGTTGATTGGAGTCCTCTGTTTGAAACAGATAACGTTGATGTGGCCTTAAATCAACTTATTTGCAATATACAGACAGTAACCGATAAAAGCGTGTCTATATCTACTACCCGAAACAAAACAAGACCATTAAAACCTTGGATAACTATTGGCCTGGTAAAATGAATCAGGAAAAAAAACTCGGAGTTACATAAAATTAAAACAAGTGCTGAAGAATCATTAAATGAAGTTAATAACTATTTTACGTCTATCGGCGGAAATCTTGCTACAACAACATTAAACACACTTAACTTACATATTAATGACCTTACTCGATCAGCTTCAAGGGCGGACTTTTCTCCCTTAAACTCAATGTTACTCTCTCCAACTGATCATGTAGAGGCATTAAGGGTACTAAAATCCCTAGACATGAATAGTTCAGCTGGCTACGACAAAATATCGACTAAACTTCTCAAGACCTTTGCTGATATCTTTGCAGGACCAATCTCCCATGTCTGTAATCTTAGTTTCATTCACGGTCACTTTCCAGACGTATTTAAAATTGCTGCAGTACGTCCAATTTACAAATCTGGAAATAAAAATCTACCAACAAACTATCGACCAATATCTCTTTTAACGACATTATCAAAAGTGCTCGATAAACTAATGAATAAGAGGTTGGTCCACTACCTAGAGTCTAATAAATTTATTTCGGACAACCAATTTGGCTTTAGATCCAGTAGATCCACAGAGGATGCTGTTCTAAAACTAACGACTCTTGTTACTAGCTACCTAGACAAAGGGGAGCGGTGTGCTGGAGTGTTTCTGGACCTTCAGAAAGCATTCGACACAGTCTCAATCCCACTTCTACTAGTTAAACTTGAAAACGCGGGCGTGCGTGGTGTGGCTCTTTCTTGGTTTGCCACCTATCTAGAAAATAGAAAGCAATTTATCAAAGTCGCTGGATACTCGAGTTCCCTTGCCAACTGCACCTACGGAATCCCGCAGGGCTCTACACTTGGTCCAACACTTTTTCTGGTGTATATAAATGATATCGGTCATCGCGCTATAACTGGTGCAGAGTCAATTTTATTTGCTGATGACACTGTCATATTGTTCCACGGTAAAACGTGGGACAGAGTTAGAAGCCTTGCGGAATCAGGTATACGTAGAATAACTTCTTGGCTGGAAGACAATTTACTTACTTTAAATACGCAAAAAACTAAATTCTTGTGTTTCAGTAAAACTGCCGCTAATGCGCCCCCATCTGATTTTAAAATTTTAGCCCACATCTATCCGTGTAACAGAAATTACCAACCAACCAACACCTGCAACTGTGATAATCTGGCTAGAGTTTCAAACATAAAATATCTGGGAGTCATAGTCGACGACAAACTCCGATGGCGCGACCATTGCGTGATGCTCGCAGGCAGAGCGCGGAGGCTCATCAATGTCTTTAAAAATCTTAGAACAGCGGCTGATGACAAACTACTAATCTCCACATACAAAGCCTTGTGTCAGTGCGTACTCACATACTGTATCTGCTCATGGGGTTCCGCAGCCAAAACTCATCTCCTGCCCTTAGAAAGAGCTCAAAGAGCCGTCCTCAAAGTTATCCTGAGATTACCGTTAGACTTTTCGACCACGGAACTATACAGGAAGGCAGCAGTGCTATCAGTGAGAAAACTGTTTTTCTATCGCTCCGTACTTAGATATCACAGTTCAACAGTCCCTAATTGTTTACTTGCACCTAAACGTGTTGCGAGATATCCTGTACCTAAAATTCAGTCAGTTTTTGCTAGGCGTCATTTTAATTTTGTTGCTCCCAGGCTGTATAATGAAGTGCTGAAAATAGATAAAAATCTACCGAATTTGTCGACGCGGGATATAAAAAAAATACTGCTAGAATTATGGCTTAATAAATTAGATTATAAAGACACGGAAGCTCTACTGGCTATCTTTGAATAATTATGTTATGATTATTATTTTTTTTTATCAGTCAAGAACAAACCCGAAACATTTAATGTCCTAAGTTATCAACAGAGATACACATGCACATAAATATACACACGTATGTACTCACGCTTATACACACACACACACGCTCGCATACACACGCATGCGCGCGCGCACACACACCACACACACACACACATACACGCATAGATACACATACACACGCACACTCGCACCCAATGTATTAACAAATGTTACCTATCAATAGTAATAAGTACTTCATATTTCACTGTCTAGCTAACCTAACTAATGTAATGTAATATTATATAATTCTTTATTATCTAATGGAAAATGTTTACTAACTAAAAGAAGAGCCTGTGACCTGCGCCACAGGGTAACCTATAGCGGGAACAGTGCCATTTATTTTAAGCATCTAACCTTTAAATAAAGAATTTCTTTTCATTTCATTTCGAAAATACAGTTAGATTAATTATTCAGACAAAATAATTATAAGAGGTCGCAAATTACGTAGGGTCAACCCGACGGTGGCGCCCTCTCTATATACCTACAAGTTGACTAATTTTGGAGTTCCTGCATTACCTACGACTACTGTGCTATTCTATAGGGAATATATATATCTTTCTGTATATATAATATAACCTAACCTATCTATAAGGAACTCTCCAGAAGACGGGCAGCAGCGCTAACTGTGCGTTGAACCATTACTTTGATCGCCAACCCCAAGCGTGGCGATTATCTGCATTTCCCCCCAAATGATCACGGAAATCTTTGGGAGGCCCTCGTCCAGCGGTGAACGTCATGAGGCTGATGATGATTGTGCTATTATCGTCCTTACTTCAGTAGACGGACGCCACGGAGGCTGGTAAATTTTTGAAGCCTGACAAGTTAAATTCCTATTATATGCTTAGATCTTTAAAACTACGCAAGGGGTTTTGATGCGGTTTTCGTAGTAAATAGAGTGATTCTTTAGTAAGGTTTATACGTATAGTACATGGATATAGTATATCAGCAAACAACGTTTGCCGAGTCAGCTAGTTTATTTATAAATTACTAGCTGACCCGGCAAACATTGTATTGCCAATATACAAAATAAAAAGTAGCCAATGTTCTTTCTCAGGCTTCAAGCCCATTTCGAATTCATCGGTTCAGTATTTTACGCACTTATAATATTAGTGGATAATTTATAAGTCAATAATAATACATTTAAAACGTTAAATACATAAAGTTTAGACAGCTTTTTATGCCGTGCATATTATTACCCTGTCTTTCATCGCGCTTCTCAGACCAGCACAATTATTTAAGTCACAATTTTTGTTACAGATTCTACTTACGGCGGGGTGAGGTGAAAATGTAGTTTCCGAACATATCAGTCAGTGCCAGTGTAAGTGTTGTGAAATATCCAAAATGGAGTGTAAAGTGAGAATACATCTCAGAAAACTTCTAGTACTATGGACTCTCGTTTTAGACACTTTGATCATTACAGGTAAGTGCCTATCTACTTTACGTTATATGAAAAGTTTTTATACAGGGACTCCGTTCAACATTACTTCGGAATTTTATTAATATTTATAAAAAAGGTTTGACTCGAAAATATCTAAAAGTAGATGTCTACTCTGAGCACAAAATATTTAGAATTAGATTGATTGTACGATCGATTGAATGAGCGATTCGTTTCGATTCGTTCTTGTTTTGTGATCAAGTAGATTGGATTGTGTACAATTAATATTTGTCTTTTAATATTCCAATATCTAATAGTTTAATCGTGATCTCTTGCCTAAATCGGACCCTCCTGCTCTATTTTGAGAGATCGCGCATTTTGACCCGCGGCCGTGTTGGAAGAGATTTTTCCGTGCGACGAACGGCAAATTTTCATTGAACTAAGGAGAATTATCTCTGCGCTGGGACAAGATTGTCTACCTGGTATCTTTGTGAGCCAATGTGCTGAAGGTTTGACGTATCCGTTGACTTTAATATTCAATAGGTATTTAATGGCTCATTTTCGACTAGAAATTGAAACTCTTTCGGGCGTCCCCAAAGGTTCTCAATTAGGCCCTTTGTTCTTCAGTGTGTTTATTAATGACATTGTGAATTATTTAAAGCATTCTAGATGTTACTTATTCGCTGATGATTTAAAGATTGTTAGACTTTCACGTTCCTTTGCAGATTCAGTACTACTCCATGATGATATTGACCAACTTTATGTAAAAGTAAATTATCCAAAAGTAATCTTAAGCCTATATATATTATATCAATGGGTGTCAGTTCAATACGTTACATTTCTTTGAATTTGATTGAAATTGCAATTTTCTCCTCATATAGACTATTTAATTAATTTATAATTTATTATTAGATATAAAACACAGAATACAAAGAATACAAAAAATTATAGGAACAATAAATATTGAGCCCTGACACTCCTAGCTAGGTCAAGTAAAGACCTGTGTTATCTATATACTACGACTATCTTGCAGCTAAGTGTACTAAGTCAAGTTAAGTTAGGATTTTAGGATTTTTCATACGAAATTGTAAAACCTTTAAATTTCCGTTTACTAATATCGTGGCATAACACGTAGCAGGATTTTCACTTAAAAATATTTAATGAAAAAAGAAAGCGATACTTTATGATTGCTGGTTAGCTTGATAAATAAACAGTTCATGGAAAAATATAGTTTGTTATCGTTTCATGACATTTCTTGACGCAGTAAAAACTTCACTAAAATATTGCATTTTCTCCTCGGTAACATATGTATCCTCAGGTTTGACGATCGATTTCGTTTCAGAAAGATTTCGATATTTTATGCACGCGATTTTTACGAAAACAAACTTACAGTAAAGCTATTGTTCACTTTTCAGACATATACATTTCATAGGTTACTCAGGTTTTTGTGTCTAAATTCGGTATAAAAGCTAAACAATTCAGACTTATGCTCCAACATGTAGCCATTATGATGACAATTCAACTCAAAAGTGGGGACACGAATGCCACTGGATAACGATCAAATTATTGGCCGCCATGGTCTTGGAGACCCAAATGAGCGAGGCACTCGTCTTATCCAGTTTGCCTTAGGCAAAAACTAATCAGTCTGCAATAGTTGCTTCTGAAAAAAATCCTCAAAGGCGATAGACTTGGGCCTCACCTAATGGAACCAATTTCAATGAAATAGGTTACTATAGGCTATACTAGGCTTCTGAAAAAAAAACATAGTAAAACACGTTTCTATCATAAATCAACTAAAATTTTGCTTAGACTATTAGCCACTACGCGCTAAACAAACATTTAACTTAAAATTCACAGAAACAATCACAATAAAAGGTGGAGTAAAGAAACGTTAATCTATATCAATACTTATAATAAAACTGTTCAGGGTCCGAAATTGTACATTGATTCTTTTTACAAAAAAAAACCCGATGGAGTATATCAAATTGTCGTTACAGAAGCCGAATTTCATATTTTTGGAAAAAATGTCTGTCGGCGAATCACGTCGAAGCGGCTGGACAGATTTTAATTAAATTTGGCACGTAGATACCTTACACACTGGAATAAGATTTAGGAGATTAAGATTCCCGTCCAAAAGCGACAATTTCCAAACGGCTCAACGTATCGTAATTAAACTTTCTTTGGTTGGGATTTTCAGAGTTCTGGAGGTACATGCTTTTAAAATGTATCCCAAAATTCTTTGAGGATAGGTAAAATGCACGTAATATCTAAAATTAACTGTGAAATGTACATTAAAATACAGATGGATTATTCCGCACGCTTCTTGCATACGCCTATAGCTCGGTGGTCAACGGTTAAGTTGAAGTGACTGCATGGGGTTCCAATCCTCATACGGAATAATTTGGTTTTTCTTTTTTTAATATAAGAAATATAAATATATTATGGAAAAAGGCAAGTAGAATAAGTTTTTTTACGAAAAAAAACACAAATTTGTCAATAAAAATCTCCGGTTTGATTTTTTTGTTTCCTAAAATGAATGTTAGTTTAAAAAACGGAGAAGTATTTACAAACTGTGAAAAAGCCTATGTATCAGATTCGTAAAATATTTCGCCTTAATTATTAAAACTGCTACTCGGAAACACTATTCCGCGCGGACGGAGTCGCGGGCACAGCTAGTTAATAATAAAGAACAATTTAACCTAGATATATAAAACAAGGTAGGTTGCTACCATTGGTTAAAATGGAGATACACACTATTTACAACAATATAATCTGTATCATAAAATGAGCCAGCAAAAATATAAATAATACTCGCCGTAAAAACAGAAAACTGATATATTGTACTATTGGCTATGTGCGCGACGGTGGCGACGCGTAGCGTTTACAACATTTGCGGAAGTTGTCAAATAATAACAATGTAAACATTGTTAGTTTTCTTTGTAAATATAAATAAAACCAAAGATTAAAATAGTATTGTTGACATTATTTAAGTGCTATTTATTCAATAGTTAAAAAAAAAATACACTTCACGCCTTTAATCCCAAAGAGGGGTAGGCAGAGGCACTTGCTAAAGCAAGTACCCACGGTTCACCAAGCGTAATTTAACCCAACGTGACAGGGGGTGAGCCCATCGCCGTTATAGGGTTCACACACCTTGTGGTGTGCGGGTTTCATCACGGTGTTGTCCTTCACCGTACGAGCGTTACGTTGCGTACATAGGCTCTGAAAAAGAGTCCCATTGGTACACGTCCAGTAGCCGGGCTCGAACCCGGGACCTCCCGGTTACAAGTCAAGTGTCCGACCAACTGGACCTGTTGTTATGATAAACTGGTTGGTTATATTCCAATTCCTCATCTTCGTTAGTTGGGTTGAATGAAGGTATATTGATATTTTCCGGTTGTACGATGATTGTAACTAAATTAAATAATTATTTAATGTAATGACTAATTATTATTTATAATATTGCACCTATTCTAGAAATAAGTGCAAAATTTTTGCATGCTAATATTGGCGAAATGTTAAGGAAACTTATTTTAATGATACCATCATATGTACCACATTTCAAGCAAATAAAGTATATTCTATTCTATTCACAATGAATCAGTCTGGTATATTTCTGTGTACAGAGACTTTATAAGTTGAGCCATGGGTATATATTTTTTTTTTAATAGTTTTACTATAAAATTAATATAATAATATAACACTTCTTTCTTTTCACAGCAGAAATCCATTTTTTTCGTTGTTCTATTTTGTAGGACAATCTTGCGAAAATATGAAATGTACATTTGCTATTGAGGCCGTTATTTTTACGGATAACAACGCATTTCTTCGCTTTGATTTTGTACTGCAATCAACCTATTGACAGCTGATCATCCGCATTTGTTTCCAATTTCTGCCGTGTTGTGCGCTGCGGTAGTTATCTGTCTGCCACTACTCGCTTTGCACATAGCCAATATACCTCATACAACTAAAGGATCGTGACCAGTAAAATAGACTGGGAAGTTTAACAGAGTATCAGATCTGAAATTAGGCAGTACGTGATGGCGTTGGCGAGACGACCTTGATGCGTTCGAAGGCGACTGGAGGAACCTCGCAGGGGATCATGAACAGAGGACAATGGTTGGGGAGGTTTCAACATGTGAACCTCCTCTGTTTTTCGTCGGTCAAAAATGTGAATTAGTTTTCCGTCGAGAAACAAAATAATATTTTCTTTCATATTTTTTCTCCATACAACAAAATAGTTGCCTATCACTGAGAAACGCACACCTATATGATCGAGAGCAAACCATAATTTTTTTCTTATAAACTTTCTTATAATCTTAATTGCTACATTTTGTAAAAATAAAACATTGGTTGTAAGTAAGCAGACGCAACTATGCATACACCGGAATGCCCGTAAGTCACTTCCGAAGATTCAGTACATTTACAAAATGATTTACTCGTAGAAGAGAATTGGTTAGAATGCACAATCCCTCTTTCCCCATCAACCCATATCGGTCCGAGCGGGAGAGCAATATAAAGGTAGTCTGCCCGACAGACTTGGTTTTTCAGGGCATGAGGCAATCAAACGTTTGAACAGCGTTTGCAGATAACTTGGCAACGCTAGGCATTGTGAATATTTCTTGCTTACACGTTGAAAAATGCATTACAATACGGTAAAAAGTTCACTGCCCAGCACATAACATTTATTTTGTTTTGTATAAAAGGAGACACCTTTTAGATAACTGGGCTACCGACAGTCGACAACTACCCTAACTTGCAACAGTCGCTGCAAAGTCTATCTTTTTAATTAAGATCCTAACATCCTCCACCAGCTACAGTGAAAGTACGTCCACGCATTTGAAATATTTAATTCATAATAGCATTAGCATTGATTGATGCAATCGTAATCGATTGCCGTGAACATTCTGCCGGGAATAAAATCCCCCTCATATTAATATGCGATCTATCACCTTCAAACTGTAATGAGGCAAGCAAAGTGTAGAAGCCAAAATCACGTCGGCGGCAACGGTAAGATTTATAGCGGACAAGATTTTCCCGTCAGTCACACGTTTTACTTCACCAAATAGCTTTACTTTGATGTAGCTTTACTTTCTCCTCTGGGCAATCATCATGGAGGTGTAGGTATATCATCCGTTGCATTTATTATAAAAGTAATATGTGCAACGGATCTACCGTCTACTATACAATGCGTCCTATTAATCATTACTTTGTAAAAATATTTTAATAGCACAACCCTACTTGATATAAAGGTCGCAACTAAAGTGAATATCGCTACACAACGATTCCTTTTATTTTTTAATAAAAAAACTCAAAGTTTTTTTCTAAAGCGGGGAGATGCTATTTAAATAAAAAAAATAGTCTTTAGCCTGCGAGCATTTTGAAAGTATAAAAAACTATTTTAACTGTAGCTCAGCACAACTTTATTTATATGGCTACTACAGCGGGGACAGTAAAGTAGTATAGTTCAATGACTGCGAAATGAGTACCTACGAATATTTTTATGTAAAAATAAATATGCAGGAGGTACACCAACATTTATCCTTAAGCGCGGTAGGCAGAGGATTTAACTAAACCAAATTATGATAATTTGTAGTCCTATTCTGAGTAAACCTTTGTTAGCTCAGTGATCGGTCAAGGAAATAAAATGCGTGGACTGTAGTTTAACTGGTCGTGTTCACCAAGTATTAAAGGTTATCTATATATATATAAATGAATTAATGTTCGTTAGTCTCGCTAAAACTCGAGAACGGCTGGACCGATTTGGCTAATTTCGGTCTTGAATCACACATGGAAGTCCAGGGAATGTTTAAAAGGTGTATTTCTTCCAATACATGGTACACAAGCGACTATGGCAAAACAAATGTTTGCCGGGACAACTAGTTAACAATAAATGTAAGATTCGCGACAATTATAGCGGTGCCCGATCGTAGGTGTGGTGTCGTCAAAGGGTAGACGTAAAAGTGACGGTCGTGAGCGTACGACGTGAAATGTCAAATCCGCCGCGACGTTCGGAAACCCGATAGTCTCCAACACCTTTGATAGGTTTACCCAAGATATTTTCCTTTGTCGTAAGATCATGGTAAAAACTAAACTCCGATACAAAAACTCTGACGAATGAATGCATGCGGTTTCGGCCTCACAACAACCGATTACAAATTTCGTTATTCTCCAACCGTAGGTGTATTTAGGTCCTTGGATATGTGACTCAAGCTGTCCCAATTCCAAATGGCAATTACGTGCGAGTGGTCATCGTAGGATTTAAGTAATTATGTATATGCTTTTTAAATGGCCGATTGATGCCGTAAACTGTGATGTGAATATTACTTATGTCAATTTAATCTTCTTCAATCAATTTGTAATTCGGGCCTGACGGTCGTATCGCGATTTATTCATGTTAAATTGGCTGATCCATATAATACATTAATCTTTTGTGATTGAAACTTGGGCCAGATGTTTGTATTCGGCGAGCGTAATAATAGGCACGCTTTTTTAATCTATAAACGCATGTATACAGAATATTGGTCCCCATTTCCGTCGGTCGCGAGTACGGTTCAACAAACTTCACTAATTCTTTTATTTTTGCATTTATTGTTGTCATGACAATCATCAATCAATACATAGTATAAAACAAAGTCGCTTTCCGCTGTCTGTCTGTTTGTTTGTCTTCTTCTTTAAAACTACTGAACGGATTTTGATGCGGTTTTTTTAAATAGCAAAAGTGATTCAAGAGAAAGGTTTTTATGTATAATACATGCATAATATTGTAGAGTAACATTGATAATTTTTGAGGTTATTGTAAAAAAACACAATGTTTGCGCTTACATTGCAAACGCTGGCTGAACCCTACGAGACAGAACAATATAATGTACTACAATATTGTTCACCATAACAAGGTCTTCAAAAAAGTCCGCTATGGCATATATCTATGTTTTTGGGATAACCCACAAAAACCATTTCTTATGTTTAAATTTTTACGAGAATTAAAGGTTTATTTAGGAAGCGATTTTAAGCATTACCCCATTAATCCTTATCCAATTAAGTACTTTAAAAACGTTGGGCATTAAATGAAGATTCATATTGCTCTGTACAGTGTGTAATTTAAATGTATATTTTCAAAGATATGACATGTTTAAAATGCGGCGATACGGGTTGGAGCGGGAGGTGAGCGCCTGCGCGGGCGGGCGCGGGCGCCCTGTGCCTATAAATAGCGCAAAAAAACTTTAAATGTTGTGTATAAAGATATTCTGTAGTATACTTAGTATAAGTATTAGGCAGGTACACATTACACCCGTGCGAAGCCGGGGCGGGTCGCTAGTGTTCTTATGAAGGAAAAAAAAATAAAATTAATGCTCGGATATGATGCTATGGAGTGACGGCTATGCCCGAAATCCGCATTCGCCAAAAAGAGCAAAGCGTTGCGCGATCTAGACGTGAATAAAGCCAGTGGCCCCCATGGTATTCCAGCTATTGTTCTGAGGACATGTGCGCCTGAATTGACTCCTGCCTTGACGCGCCTGTTTCGCCTCTCCTTGGAGGCCGGAAAATTACCAGACATTTGGAGGCTTGCCAATGTGCAACCTGTACCCAAAAAGGGTAGTCGTGCTGACCCTACCTGCTACAGACCTAACTCAGTCACCTCCATCCTCTGTAAGACGATGGAACGTGTACTGAATAGC
>SJJU01002357.1:0-19333 GCA_012932125.1 Conopomorpha cramerella | reverse complement strand
CGAGTGGAGACCGCGTCTCGGCAAACGGAGTGTAGGACGCCCTCAGGCAAGGTGGACTGATGATATATGCAAGATGGCTGGCAGAAGCTGGCGTGCAATTGGAGAGGCCTATGTCCAGCAGTGGACAGGTATGGGCTGATGATGATGATGATAGACGCATCGCATTTATGTAATAACTATGGCTCTGTTAGTCTTTGGTAAGTGTATTTTTGCCAAAGTCCGGCCCTCACGTGGTCACAGATGTTCGGAACTGGACGTGGAGTTAGTTTTGTGAGGGGCTTGTTATTATTATTATTTGCTTCACGTTTTTGTGAGACACGACTCATAGAGTCGGTATTTTTAAGACCAAGTTACGGGGCTTCCTCTTTCGTCTGTGATCCAGCCTAAGATAGACGTGTTAGTGGTTATTCCTTGAAAATCGCGCGATAAGCGGAAATAATTCTCGCCCAATAATTATATATTGTGATATGAGCCATTAAGACTACAATCGTATGGACGTGATTTTTTAAATTATAATAAAAGTGCTGTGGAAACGTTTTGTGTCCTGCTCGCACAGGTGGTCTCCCGCTCACACTCGTGTGTGAAAGAGAGCACTCGCATAATTGCCGTCACGCTCGTGCAAGTGTTGTGCCTACTAATTGTACAGAGACGTACTTGAAAAGTGAACAGGGACGGACTCCGAAGAGTGCACGGGGACGGACTCCGAATTGTGCACAGGGTCGGACTTGGAAGTGTCAACAGGGACGGACTCGAAGTGTGCGCAGGGACGGACTTGGAAGTGTCAACAGGGACGGACTCGAAGTGTGCGCAGGGACGGACTTGGAAGTGTCAACAGAGAAGGACTCGAAGTGTGCACAGGGACGGATTCGAAGAGTGTATAAATAGGGAAGGACACTGATTACAAACAAATATGGACGGAAGAGCTAACTCCGAGGGTAATATCCCCGATATTGAGAAAAATACTATTTCGAATAGTACACCCCCTAGCTATGTTTTTATTCGAAACAAGCGAAACAGATCTGAAGATAAGGAAGTGGATCTTTGTTCTTTTCGAGAGGAAATGACCACACTTATCACTTCCTTAATGGAAGAACAGAAAAAAGAACTTCGAAAGATTCATCCTGCCTTAGCTGAAATTAAAACAACTAACTCCAATATCGAAAACAGTATTTCCTTCCTTTCCAGCCAGAATGATGAGCTCAAAAAGAAAATAGAAAACTTGGAACTACAGGCGCGAAAGGACAGAGACTACATCGTAATGCTTGAAAACAAAATTGAGGATATACAGAGAGAATCCAGGAAGGCTAACGTTGAGATAAAGAATGTCCCTAAAATGCCTTCAGAAACTAAAACAGACCTAATAAATATGGTTCTCTGTCTATCGAAGACAGTCGACTCTCACGTAGAACAACGGGACATTAAAGACATATACCGTGTACAAGGGAAGAAATTGAAAATAAATAACGCCCCCATCGTCGTAGAACTATCATCTACTATACAGAAAACGGAACTGATGAGACACGTGAAGGCATTTAATATTAGACGTAAAGAAAAACTATCAAGCAGACATATTGGTATCAAAAGTAGCGAAGACTCTCCAATATATGTATCTGAGCAACTCACGTCTAAGGGCGCCAGGCTTTACTTTCTTGCGCGAGACCTAGCTAAATCGAAGAGCTACAAGTTCTGCTGGACAGCCTATGGAAAAATATACATGAGAAAGGACGAGAAATGCCCAGTCATCAATATTAGAAATGAAGATCAGATTACTAATCTGTTAAATTCAGCATGACTAGTAGGCCGTGTTTATTACTTAAGGCACAATTTTTGTTTATTTACTAACATGTTACACTTACTCCTAGAGCACTCACATTATTTTATTTTGTATTTACTATTCATATATACACACACATGCAACACACACACCACAACACAAACGCTTAAAATTAGCACCACTCCTTATACCTGTTCTGATAATAGAAACGCCGTCACCACACAGCCATTCACCAACCTCTTTTTCAATGAAATTATTAATTCACACATACTTGCAATTATTACAACTAATATTATTTCTTTGGATCACAAAAACAAAAATCATGGATAACTGTCTAACAATTATGAACGACATAGATGAAACAGAAATTGCCCAAGCATTTACGTGTGATATTGAAAAAGTACCTGCGCTAATTAATATTAGAGACTCTGATCTTATTATAATAGTACAAAATATTCGAAGCATTTACCGCAATATATCAGACCTTCTAGCTAACCTAATTTACTTAAACTCTAATCCCGATATAATAATATTAACCGAATGTCAACTAAACACACATAAAGAAATACCATTAATCAATGGTTATGTATCTTATCAAACAAAGAATCACCTTAACAAATCCGATGGTGTTGTGACTTACATTAAAACTGCTCTAAACGTAAAAGTCTCAGAAATCAAACTTGTACAAGCCTCTTGCTTGGAAATAATTGCTCATGACGTAACCATCATAGCTGCATATCGCTCCCCTTCCATTAGGAATTGTGAAGAATTTATTAACTCGTTAAATGATCACCTTACATTAATTAAAACTAAAGACATTGTCTTAACAGGAGACATTAACATAAATCTGATTCAAAGACATGAAGAAAATAACATCGATAGGACGAATAGACTGAGTTATCTAATCATGTTGGCAGCTCACGGTTTATTACCAGGACACACATTACCCACACGACAACAAAACTGCCTCGATCACTTTATATTAAGAATACGGGAAAATCATCTCAAGCCCACAATAGCTGTACTAAATACAACTATAACTGACCATTCTATGATCTTACTTAAGTTAACTAAGTCTCCTCATATTACGAAAAAATATAAACACAAAAATCGGATCGACGTTGAAAGTGCAATAGAAACCTTGAAAAACTATCAACTTGAAGACCTGCTTAAAGTTATGGACCCGAATCAAATTGCCACTAGCCTAGTAAAAAAACTGCAAGAAACCATTAGACTACATACGATTAGCTATACCGTTCCACAAAAGGACAGACTACTCAAACCTTGGATGACAACAGGACTTTTACGTTGCATCACAAACAGAAATAGTATGCAGATACAAGTTAGAAAGGACCCTGATAACAAAATTCTTAAGATAAGTTATAAACGGTACCGTAATTTTTGCGACTCCTTAATTAAAAAACGAAAACGCATGTATGATCAAGAACAATTAAATAAAGCACAATCAAATTCTAAAAAACTATGGGCCAAAATAAACGAAATAACTAGAAGGAAATGTAAAAATAATCCAAATGTCAAATTGCTAGATATAGGACTATCGCCTTGTGATTCTGTTAATACCGTAAATAATTATTTTTCCAAAGTAGGATACTCTCTAGCACATAATATACAGACACGTAGTCAAAACGTTGAACATCGCAATGATGTACCTGCAAACACCCGTCTCAACTCTTTCGGATTGTTACTATCAGATCCCGAGGAAGTACGATCTGTACTCATGAGTTTAAACTCTAATAGTGCACCAGGCTGTGATAATATTCCCACATCTTTCCTTAAAGCAGCACACCTACATGTTGTACCGATTTTAACTCACCTGGTGAATCAATGCTTCGAACAAGGGATATTCCCAAACATTCTCAAGGTCGCAATTATTACACCGATACATAAGGAGGGTAATGCCTCGGATCCATCCAAATACAGACCTATCTTTGTCTTGACAACGATATCAAAAATCTTAGAAAAACTTTTCAACAAAAGACTTGTAAACTACCTCACGAAGTTTAATATATTATCTCCATCCCAATTTGGGTTCCGGACCGGTCTCTCCACGGAGGATGCTGTAATGGCACTTTCCTCCACGGTCACAAACATTGTGGATAATGGACGCAAGTGCTTGGCTATCTTCCTGGATCTTCAAAAGGCATTTGATACGGTCTCAGTGTCCATACTGCTTCGCAGACTTGAAGACATTGGTGTTCGTGGACTGCCTCACAAATTTCTAGAAGATTACCTACGGGATCGTACCCAATCTACCAAAATCGGAGATTTCGTCAGTGACCCAGGGCCCGTGTCGTACGGCGTACCTCAGGGCAGCGTCCTAGGCCCAACCCTGTTTCTTATTTATATAAACAACCTTTGTGATCTCAAAATACAACAAGATAAAATATTGTGCTATGAAGACGATACTTCTTTGGTATTTTCTGGTCATACATGGGAATCCGTCAAAACTAGTGCAGAGGCGGGACTCTCGAAGGTCGCCCACTGGCTTGATTCTAATCTCCTAACTTTAAATGCCACAAAAACAAACTACATATGTTTTAGTAAGTATGCCAATACACAACCTAACAAGGACTTTGCAATAAAAATACATAAATGCATAAACCAATCCCGCACAAACTGCCTTTGTAATACAATAGATAAAGTAAAGTGCACAAAATATCTAGGAGTAATGATTGATGAACGTTTGACTTGGCACAGTCATTTAGAACTAATCATGTCAAGAATGAGGAAACTTACGTGGACTTTTAAAACATTGAGACAAATATGCAATAAAAAATTAATCAACCAAATTTATTTAAGTCTAGCTCAACCGATTCTAACTTATTGTATAACTATATGGGGCTGCGCAAGCAAAACTAAATTCCTAGAACTTGAGCGCACCCAAAGACGTCTATTGAAAGTAATCTATGAAAAACCCTTCAGGTACCCAACTGATAGTTTATATAAATTAGCTGATGCACTTACTGTTAGACAACTATATATCTTACATACTGTTCTCCGTAAACACAATACACTGCCTCCAGAGTTAAATCATCACAAAGGAAGAAAGAAGAGAAATATAATACCATTAACTATTACCAGGTCCAACTTTGCCGATAGACAATATGAACACCAATCTACCGTTTTGTACAACAAAATACATAAAGAGGTCGGACTTTATGAACGCACTAATCGTGAATGCAATTGCAACAATTTTGACGGAGTGGCTTAAATGTAAAAATTATAATGAAATAGAACATATTATTGCTACATAAATCTTAACAATTACATACTCGCAAACATACGTAGGTACATATACACGCTCGCGCACACACACACACATATACTCACACACACGCACGCACGCATTCACACACACACGCGCGCGCACACACACACACGCACACACACCGCATACATGAGGTTTTTCGCTTACCATCTTGTTATTGTTTTATAACCTATATGAATAACATGAAAACACATACATAGATATGAGTTGTAAAAGAGCGGGGCATCCCAATACAAGCATATTTGTTGCTCAAAGGGCGGCTCCAATAATTTGTTAAAATAATAATGTATTTTTTGTTACTGAAATAAAAACATTTGATTTGATTTGATTTGGCTTGTGCCAAGTAAACCTCGTACTTTGTGATTCTTATTATTATTAGTTTTTCCCGATAAATCCGAACTCCTCCGGATCCGGAACCAATTTCCCGCCCTCGGCGTCTTTTCCTTGGCGGATATCGACTGTAAATTGTCAGTTCGTAGCAGTTTATTTAATTTGAACTGTTTTGCACTTTTAAAACAGGTTTTTTAAAAAACTGTATTTTGACCAACCCTCGGAATAAAACCCAAATTATGAAGATAGGTTGTGTATTACCCTTCTAAATAACGACTGACTTTTTACAAAGAATAATTATTTTTGAAAACAGAATGACGCAGATATGAATATGACATAATGGAAAAGATACAGCGCAGCGTGGCGAAGTAAGAAGAGGTACATATAAGAAGTTTACAGTAATTAAGGGTGGATATGGATAGGTATGAAGCTGAGTTAGTAAAATATTATTAAGGTGGTGCCTTATGAGTACTTATATTTGTTAAGGATTTAATTGAAAAATTTATTTGAATTTTGAGATTGCTTTTTCTTATTATTATTAATAAATATTTTATATATTTTACAACAACATACATATTGCCTTCATCACAATATGTTGAGTAGCTATATCACTTGTTTTATGGAATTCAGACAACGAAATATTAATAATTAAATACTTTTTTCTTTTAAATACATAAATAAAAAAGTGTTTTATTTATAATACTTATATGTATAAATAAAACACTCGGACACATCCAACAAGTACTTAAAAGTTCATCACCACTGTCGGCGGTGGGAATCGAACCCACGACCCTGCGGAATAGAGGCAGACATGCTGACCACTACACCAACGGACCAGATTTCAATTAAATTAAAAATTATTACGTTGATTAAAAAACAAAAACCAGAAGAACGAATTAGGATTGCGATTGAGACACTTAAAATATTTTATACATTTATAATACCATAAATTATAATAAGAATTATTACCGTTAAAGTAAAACTAGAATAGTAGGTACTACACTGAACTAAATGAGACTGCTGTTGTTGTAAGTAAGGTCCAACCGAACCATGACTTTCAGTGTCGGACGACACTGAGACCGAGACTTGACACTTCACTTCACATTAGATAATGAAACGATAAAATCCGCAAATTAGGCTTGTTTATTGAAAATAACAAAAAAAAGTAGTAGGCAGTTCTAATTTTTAGGGTAGGTAGGTAGTTACTATTTTTTTTTAACGAAAGTAGGTAACCATTACTCATGTAGATGGTTAATATCTAAGTAGGTACATATTATTATAATAATTCCGAGTAGGTAAAGATATACACACATCAAAAGTGTCTAGGGATCAAGAACATTTTTAGCTCTAAAAAAATACAATTTATTAAAATCAAATCTAATCTTCTGGATTGGTCTCCTACCTAATACCCCGTGCCTGTATCAATGACTTATCACCACATTTTGAATAAATTATGAATGAATTCAGTTTTTGTAAAATATATTCTTGATTGCAATCTTCTAAAATGTACTTGATCCCGAGACACTTTTGATGTGTGTATTAGGAACCTACATAGTAGGTTTGACGGTGCCGAAGTCACGTTCACTCGTGCAGGCCCCCACATGTAAGGATGTTAACTCGTTTATTTGTTCTTGGTATTCTAAATAAGTATCTTAATAATTACAATTAAAGTTACAATACCATATTGTAGAGTGTGTGTGTGTGTAGAAGGGGGATGTGGAGGACCTGTAGGTAGTGGACCGCGGATCTGGAACGGCAACCAACGATCAGGGGAGTCGCATCCCGGACGCGCATATCCCGCACACGGCAGTATGTCCCTTATAGGGAGGATATATCCCACACGTGGCATATCCCATACACGGAATGCCCCATACTTGGAACCCTATAAGCATACAGGCTTAGTTTTATTTATTTACGTTTAATACAATACCATTACAGGTTGCCCTATTGCGATATTGTTTCTTAAAATTAATTAATTAAACTACTAGGAACTTAAATATTTACATAAGCTTAAAAATAATCAGAAAAAGAATAGAAAATAGTATACATAAAATTATAATAAAATATAGGTAAATATAGGTTAATACAAATTACATTTTGTAGCATAAAATGAAGAGAGCTGCTTTTTTGAATTAATTCAATGTACAACTAAATAAATCCATATCTATTTATTTATTTATTTATTTACTTATTTGGACAAACAACAGGTGTAAACTTTGCAAAAACATGAAAAAAAATTGGGTTAAGATTATTTTGAGCTTACACCCTAAAGCGTTCGTCACGAAGACATAGAGGTAGAGGTGCTATTACTTACAAACAATGAGTTGATTAGTTAATTATCACATAAGCTCATTTAAATACATAATATAACAACAAAAAATAGTTAAAATAAAGCAGGTATACAAAAATAATACAAAGACATTTCAATTATTATAAAAAATCGATGAGTTATTATATCGATGTAATTACATGGATAAATAATTAGGTATTTCGTTTCTTATGAGAATCATACACATCTCGCTTAAATTGGAACTTTGAACGACCAAAGATGTCGAGTTGTTGGTAGTTTTCATTGTGGGACCGGCATAACCTATTTAAGGGGGCACGCTTTCCGGCGTTGGTTCTGGTGAATGGCTCGTGGAATAGGTTACGAGTGCGCCTGGTGTGGACCGCACGAGGAACTTCCAGAGAGATCTGCTCTAGCAGGGTTGGGACATCATAAATGCTTTGGCAGATATTATAAAGTACCAATTCATCTGATATCTGCCGTCTACAATATAGGGGTTGCAATTTGTATTCATTGAGAATGTCTTTGTAAGACATTTTGCAGTGGGCTAAGCGATAGTGAATACTTTTTAGAGCTTTCTTTTGTATTGATTCTAGTTTATCGGAATAAATCTTGTAGTATGGGTTCCATATTGGAGAGCCATACTCTAATTGAGAACGAACCAGAGATTTATAAAGTAAAAGTAGAGATGCAGGTTGTTTAAATGGTTTGCTAACTCTTAGTATAAATCCCAACATTTTGTATGCTTTTGTACAAATAGCCTGGATGTGCTGATCAAAAATTAGTTTTTCATCAAAAATCACCCCTAGATCGCGAATCGAAGAAACTTTTTCTATGTGAGTTCCTCCTATGTGATAGTTGACGACCACTTTATTTTTATTTCTTGTGAAGGATATTTGTTTGCACTTGTTTGGGGCCAGTTTCAATTTGTTCGCTAAACAATAGTTGTAAAGCCTATTTAGGTCAGATTTAATATTTTCACAATCTGGGGTTCAAACCCAGACCTTCAGCAGGCCGCACTTTTCAACAGACTTTGGTGGAGAGGCTGTGGTCAGAACAAGAATAAATATACAAATAATTACCTACAAATAAAACTCAGAATAATAAGCAATAGTTTTTTTATTCCAACACTTACAAATATTCCTTTAGTCTTAATCAATTATAACTAGGTAATAAATAATATAAATAACACCTTTTTTCGGTTAAGGACAGATTCTGTTTAGCTCAGATTCTGTTTACGACAGATTTTGTACAGGCAAGTTTGTAATCAGGTAGACACTTTTATTAAACTTTACTCACATAGTATAAAAATTGTCGCCATTTATTCACCGTAATCCCATAAAGAATACAATTTGATAAAGACTCGACCAGCTAGTACTTAAGAATGATATCACATAGCAGTAGTATCACATATTAGAACTCATCCACCAAGTTAACAAATAAATTGATAGTGTTTCATTACTGTCCTTCTGTACTAAACTGAAACGGTAAAAAAATGTATATGACTTTAACGGAATCTAAACCGAACAAAGGAAATAACATTTCAGTCAAATCAAATAGTTTATTTCTTCATTGTTATAAGTGCTATTACATTCAGGTACACAGTAGTATAACATAAAGCTTGATAAATGTCCTTAATGATTTTAAAAACAAAAGTAAACATCCCCACAACAGTCCGTCCTTGTATAAAGTTTAAATAGAGGAATCCGAAGAACTTGTATTGGGAATTCTTCTTCTCTTTGGCGTTCTCGCACTCTACTAGGCTACGCTGAGCATCTTGAATCGTTTGATCTTGACATCGTTTTGAACTGAAAAGATAGTAAAAATTCAATAAACACAAATTTTAAAACAATGGCCTAAAGGAACCATTTTTACACAAGACAGGTATACTCACTTGGCACTGGTGACAATTTCCATTTGATCCAGTTGCTGGGGTATCTGAGCATCTTCTTGAAATAGGGAAAACTGTGTAAGAAACTAAGAAAAGTAAGAAATCATAATATTTTGTTCAACTCATGGACTTACTATACAAACAGGACTGAGTACTGTAAAAAGAAACATTTTGAAAAGGAATCGTATTCCATAACGACTAGGCTTACTTTTCATTGACAAAAAAACATGGTCGAAACGAGCCGAGTGAAATAGCTACAACAGAGGTAGTGTATCTCGTTCTTTCACCTTGCCAGTGGAAAAATAATATAATGACTCAAATATTATTTCATGAATTTCGTCTTATTTTACAAGAATTAAATTATTTCTTATCTTTAAATTGCCGTTTGAACTTAATAAATATTTTGTTTCAAAAAGAAACCTTTAGTTTATTGTGGCGAAATAACATTTATGCTATATTTTTTCAACTAGTAACTTTGAAAAATACACATGGCGGCTTATTATGTTTGTTATTGTCATTGAACCCCAAATGTGTGATCTTTTGTGTTCTTTTTTTGCGATCGATCTGTACTGGATTATAAGAAAAATGGTGAAAAACTGTTGTGTTAGTGTTTGCGATAGTGAATCATATGGCGATTGTGGTGTATCTTTCTATAGGTAAGTCAATAATACAATTTATGCTTTCACGATACAAGAAGATGACCATAAGTATATTAGTTATTGTGGACTATCCAACGTAATTAACACAAAATGATCAATACGATGATAGGATAGTTCACCTACACTCTGTTTGTGGTTTATCAAGTTTTTCATAAAATAGCAAACACCAAAACTCAATAGGGAACAATATCTTGTTCCCTTACCTGCCCCACTTTAATATGATGGCTATTTCAAAAATTATTATCAGATGTAGAGCTAATTTGACTAGGTTATAGCCAGTCAGTCACGTTTAAAACATTATCATAGTTATTTTCTCAATTAGGTTTTGGCCAATCAGTCACTTACTTTTTATTTGTGGTTTAGATCAATTTATAATACTATGTTATCATTACAGTTTCCCAAAAAAATGAAGAAAGTTATGAGAAATGGATTTGGAAATTACAAAGAAATCC
The DNA here is from genome assembly GCA_012932125.1 of Conopomorpha cramerella. NCBI lineage: Eukaryota > Metazoa > Arthropoda > Insecta > Lepidoptera > Gracillariidae > Conopomorpha > Conopomorpha cramerella. The sequence goes on along the minus strand of SJJU01002357.1, from coordinate 8,651 downwards.
GATGTATGCAGTCGTCACTTCAAACCCGGAGACTTTGACACAATAAATTCTCGGAATTTGCTGAACCCTGAAGGCAGAAATTAAACAAAACGATACTCTTTAGTAATGTATAATTGTAGAAACATATTTTTATTATAGGTACCTACTTATGCAAAACCGATGTATTTTTTCAATAAATATAATCTTTGCAGGACTTACCTACCTACTTTATTTTATTTTATTTTACGAGTATAAATTAAGTTTGCTCAGGGCTATTTCTCATTTGTTTCGTTTTATTTGGGTTACACTGTAAGTTACGTACACAACACTCTTTCTGTGATGGAAACCACACATTTCACGGACCATTTGGTCTAGTTACAGTACAAGAGGTCGGTTGGATTTGTTCTGGTGTGTAGGTACCTATGTATTATTTAAAAGTAGGTAACATTCAGTAAGAACAACATTCACTCACGTCCGTTGTTCCCCCAAAAACGGATAGACAGAACCTTAGGCCCATAAGAATTCCTCGGTCATAAATTTAGTTTAGCTAAGAGTATTACGTCACTAGGGATCTTCGGTTAAAGTTGCTAGCTAAGTAAGTAAGTACCGATTAATAATTTAATCCTAGCTATGCAGCAAATCAGGTTCGCGTACATTATAAAAAAAATATATTATATTATAGGCAATTTATTATTTTCCCTAAAATTATGGTCACCATGTAAGAGCGAGACAAAGAACCTCTGTTGTAAGCATCTCGCTCGGCTCGTTTTTTCGTAAAGAGAGCTCAGTCCTGTTTGTATAGTAAGTCCATGGTTCAACTATAAATGTTATTTTTTCTTTTTTGGCACTTCTGACAGTGACAACTCCCATTTTGATTGAAGAAATTAGCAAGATTGACACTTTCATCAGTTTGAAAGACGATTCTGCGTTCCACAATTGCATTTTCAGGGTAAAATTTCGTATGTAGATATTCGATTCATATTAATGGCAACACTTACCAAACTTCTAGTATACTACGAGTATACATATATAGTAAGAGTATAGTACGAGCACGATTATACTTTTTGTTAAGAGAATACCCTTTTTATTTTCGCTCGCGCTCTACTCGTACTATAATCGCAATCGCTCTACTATATAGTAATGTTATTTAGCAGACTTGACACCCTGGTCATTCTTGCAACCCCCTCCAGAAAGACCAGAAACGTTGTTTATAAGGTAATTGTAGAAATGGTTTTCCTAAATACATTTAATTTTCTGTGTCGCTCTTATTCCGATTGCATCAGCAACCGAGCCATCCATGCTACTCTTTTTAGGATTCCGTACCCAAAAGATAAAAACGGGACCCTATTACTGAGACTTTGCTGTCTGTCTGTCCGTCGGTAACAAGGCTTTATCTTATCAACACTGATAGTTAGGAAGTTGAAATTTTGATAGGTGATGTTTTTCTGTATCCGCTACAACAACAAATACTCAGAATAAAATGTATACTATAAAAAATTAAGCATTTTTTAAACTTTTCTACAATACATAGACAAAGATCTCTCTTTATAAAAGGCTCGCCACGCGGACGAAGTCGCGGGCAAAAGCTAGTATTATAGTATAGTAGATAATTGTGTGAGAAAAATGTTGTATTGTGTTATGTCTGTATGTGAATAAAGACTGTCTTGAAGTATTCAAAATATTAAGCAAGGTTAAGGATATGGACGCATAGATGCATGTAATCGCTACGAATCATTTAGGTAGGAAGGTACACGCCGCCGCCGCCGCCGATGCCGCCATCGTGGCCGCGTCGACTGTCGGTAGGTACCGCTTTTTCCTACATTTTAAAACTGTAATATGTATCTTCGAAAATATTCAAAAAGACAATGTTTAGACTAAATTAAATGGGCCATCTATTTAAGGTACTGAATCGAATGAGGAATATAATATTTGTATTGTTTAGAAGCACTTTGTAAACAAACTAGTATTTATAGAAAAATACAAAGACAAAAATCGTTATTGTGCATTATCCTTAATAGATAGGTATATGCCATCGCGGATTTTTTTGTAGATCTTTTTGAGTTGTACAATATTGAAATACATTAATTTGATCTATCTCAAAGGATTTAGCCAGCGTTGGCAATGTAAGTTCAAAAAATAATACATTTTTGCGACATCTCATTAGAAACATAGAAAATTGTCAATGTTTCTCTATTATTTTATAAATGTATTTTTTGTTTAATCACTACGAACAAGCGTTTGACCACCATCCTGCCTGATGTTAAGCAGCGATGTGGTCTACGATGGAGCACACTTGTATTGTACATAAACCTTTTCTAAGAATCACTCTATCTATTAATCTGCATCAAAATCCGTTGGGTACTTGTAAGATTTAAGCATACATAGGGACAGACAGAAGGAATGTTGGAAGGAGTGAAGGATTTAAAAAATGTGTTATAGTGACGTAACTACAATAGTTAGACATATGGTCTCGCGAAGTTTTTTGTAGATATTGATATGTTCAATAATATTGTAGAACATTTTTTTGTCCTATCATTAATATTCTTCACAGCACATGCTATGAAATAATTTTATGGCAAAAAAATTTGAACCTTCGGTTGGTTTTGAGATATATTGGGATTTCCTTTGAGGCAACCTCAGACCAAATAAATCTATGGACTGAGCATACCTACAAATTTTTGCTGCATACCTAAACTTTGCAGAAACATAAGATGGCCGACTTTGATGAGGATGTGCCTCGTAAAATAATTAGAGAGGTTATCGATATACTTTTGCCGACTGCAGCAAAATCAAAAATATGTATGTCCGTCTCTATAAATAAATGATAAACCGTTAGATTGGTGTTAATGAGTTATTTAAAAAAAAAACAACTGTCAATTACTTGTATGAAAAAGTTTTTTTTTAAGTTTCCTAGCTACTTTTAGGATGGTTAGTAAATAGATCCAGTAACATTTCTGATCGGGTGAAAGTAAAATGCAGACATGGGATCATAGAAGTTTGTGAGAATGTAGTAATGGAGTGGTCCCTCGTTATAAACGCCGCTGGTTAGTGTACAACGAACGATGGACGTTTGGGTCTTTCACTGTTGTTTTTCTAAATGTTGGGTACCTTATTGTGTAGAAGCCATATAGCCTCTAACGACCTCTGCCTACCCTTCCTAAGGAATAATATGGCATGAATGTATTTTTGTTTGAAAAAAGACACTAATGAGAAGCTCTTCAATGAAGCAACATAGGTAGTTTAGATAGGTACAAAAAAGTATCTTACAAAAAAAATAACGGATTATTATTATTAATAATATATTTACAGCGAAAACATTCAGAAAAAAATCAGAAGTAGGTACATCCCTCTCTCACGAAGTCTTCAGTGTTCTGTTGAATTTGGTTTTTTTATTGATATTTTTTCTTTGCCGATTGCTTTGAAGCACTTCCTTTCCATATCTTCATTTTGAGGAAATCTGCAAATAAATAAGTAGTTTTGTGGTAATTGAACTTTTAATTAAACTAAGTAAAAGTTTGAAGATCCAAGACCAACCAAGTCAAAACATCTAATTAAGCATAGCTCTATACTGAATATCTAGGTAGGTACCTAGGTGCTAACACAAAATGTACCAGCCGAATTATCGATACTCATGACGATAACAAAGAACAACACTTACATGATTATTTTAGCAAAATATTAATGATAAAATATGTGAAAATACTAGCTATTACAAAACTATACCATGTCTTTCCTGTAGTATACTCGTACACTATCATGTTAATTACCACGTGAGAGTCATTGTGATGGTTCTATTGAGTATTTTTATGCTTACCTGTGAAATGTAAGCAGCGGCTGATTCTTGTTCCCCCTGGATCTACACTGTTTTATAGAGCACTTAGACATATTTAGTAACTATCAAATAAGCGTCTTTGTTGCAAAGTGCAAGATTTCATCCACAAAACACCACGATTCACACGAAAATAAAGAATTCGACACTGATTTGTTTGTCAACAACAACAAACATAATATGGCGGCCGGCACGCTCCCGAAATTAAAAAAAAGAATAAAAGCTAATGTTGCCATTCAAAGAAGTTAGAAAAATACTGCGATCTCTTTCTCTATACGAATCTACTCTTCGGACAAAAAGAGAAAGACTATACAAGTTTGTTTCTTAGTCGAACACGCACACATAACTACGTCTTTGTGTGAGATAGTTCTCCTCCATGTAAGAGGAGACGATAACGATAGACGTTTGGGTCTTTCACTGTTGTTTTTCTAAATGTTGGGTACCTTTATTGTGTAGAAGCCATATAGCCTCTAACGACCTCTGCCTACCCTTCCTAAGGAATAATATGGCATGAATGTATTTTTGTTTGAAAAAAGACACCAATGAGAAGCTCTTCAATGGAGCAACATAGGTAGTTTAGATAGGTACAAAAAAGTATCTTACAAAAAAAATAACGGATTATTATTATTAATAATATATTTACAGCGAAAACATTCAGAAAAAAATCAGAAGTAGGTACATCCCTCTCTCACGAAGTCTTCAGTGTTCTGTTGAAAGATGTTTCACTGAAATGTAAGGAGCAGACACAGAGATTCTTGGTTTTTTTATTGATATTTTTTCTTTGCCGATTGCTTTGAAGCACTTCCTTTTCATATCTTCATTTTGAGGAAATCTGCAAATAAATAAGTAGTTTTGTGGTAATTGAACTTTTAATTAAACTAAGTAAAAGTTTGAAGATCCAAGACCAACCAAGTCAAAACATCTAATTAAGAATAGCTCTATACTGCGTGTAAGAGGAGAACTATCTCACACAAAGACGTAGTTATGTGTGCGTGTTCGACTAAGAAACAAACTTGTATAGTCTTTCTCTTTTTGTCCGAAGAGTAGATTCGTATAGAGAAAGAGATCGCAGTATTTTTCTAACTTCTTTGAATGGCAACATTAGCTTTTATTCTTTTTTTTAATTTCGAGAGCGTGCCGGCCGCCATATTATGTTTGTTGTTGTTGACAAACAAATCAGTGTCGAATTCTTTATTTTCGTGTGAATCGTGGTGTTTTGTGGATGAAATCTTGCACTTTGAACAAAGACGCTTATTTGATAGTTACTAAATATGTCTAAGTGCTCTATAAAACAGTGTAGTTCCAGGAGGAACAAGAATCAGCCGCTGCTTACATTTCACAGGTAAGCATAAAAATACTCAATAGAACCATCACAATGACTCTCACGTGGTAATTAACATGATAGTGTACGAGTATACTACAGTAAAGACATGGTATAGTTTTGTAATAGCTAGTATTTTCACATATTTTAACATTAATGTTTTGCTAAAATAATCATGTAAGTGTTGTTCTTTGTTATCGTCATGAGTATCGATAATTCGGCTGGTACATTTTGTGTTAGCACCTAGGTACCTAGATATTCAGTAGAGCTATTCTTAATTAGATGTTTTGACTTGGTTGGTCTTGGATCTTCAAACTTTTACTTAGTTTAATTAAAAGTTCAATTACCACAAAACTACTTATTTATTTGCAGATTTCCTCAAAATGAAGATATGAAAAGGAAGTGCTTCAAAGCAATCGGCAAAGAAAAAATATCAATAAAAAAACCAAGAATCTCTGTGTCTGCTCCTTACACTTCAGTGAAACATCTTTCAACAGAACACTGAAGACTTCGTGAGAGAGCGATGTACCTACTTCTAATTTTTTTCTGAATGTTTTCGCTGTAAATATATTATTAATAATAATAATCCGTTATTTTTTTTGTAAGATACTTTTTTGTACCTATCTAAACTACCTATGTTGCTCCATTGAAGAGCTTCTCATTAGTGTCTTTTTTTCAAACAAAAATACATTCATGCCATATTATTCCTTAGGAAGGATAGGCAGAGGTCGTTAGAGGCTATATGGCTTCTACACAATAAAGGTACCCAACATTTAGAAAAACAACAGTGAAAGACCCAAACGTCCATCGTTCGTTGTACACTAACCTGCGGCGTTTATAACGAGGGACCACTCCATTACTACATTCTCACAAAGTTCTATGATCCCATGTCTGCATTTTACTTTCACCCGATCAGAAATGTTAGTGGATCTATTTACTAACCATCCTAAAAGTAGCTAATCATTAACACCAATCTAACGGTTTATCATTTATTTATGTGTGCGTTACCCCAGCCAGATTTTGTCGAAAATCACATTTTTTTTTAAGTAGATAATTAGAAGTCCAACTTCTTAAATTGTTGTGCTGATTTTTAAATTTGTTTTGCTTATGGTTTTTTAGTCATTTGACAAAAACAGACCTGGCTGGCGTAACGTTACCCCAGCCAGATGTTTTGTTAATTAAAGGGTTTATTGAAATAAACTTTAGGTACATAATTAGTATTCTGAACGAGGTAAATGTTGCCACAAAACTTGAATTTGTATCGTTTATGGTTTCGGAGATATTCAAAATCCTGCTGGGGTAACGTTTACGTGTTCGCTGTATCTCCGAAACGGCTAAGCGAATATGTATAAGTTTTTGTACACAGCTTCTATGAATTTGTTATAATTTGTTTGCCAATAAAGAAAAACAAAATAATGCACCGTTTAGAAGTATTTTAATTAAAAAAAAACTCAAAAATAGCTCCTAGCTCTTCAAAAAAGAGCTCTAAAGCCTTATTTGAAACGTCATTTTGTAGCTTACAACTGCCTTCAAATGTTTGTAAATTTTCATTAGAATCCTGTAGGTATTTATTACGTTACAACGATATTTAATTCAGTTCTCGTAACGATGCGCTCCGGAGATTTTAAGCCTCCGATTTACTGAGTTCCTTGTGGATTTAAAAGTTGAAAGATATCATTAATTAGTATTTTAGTTCAATTTTCTACCTGTAAAATTTCAGCGTAATACGATTTGTAATTACTGAGATAATTAAAAGAAAGGCATTAGGTAGTGCATGATCATGGCAACCCGACCAAGTATAGATGGTTACGAAAAAGCGGCCGCGTAGTACTTTATGCCTACCTTTTAAAACGTATAGTATAATAACGCTACATGCTCAATACAGTCGCGTACAGAATAAAACTATTCAGCCTATAGCATAGTATATATCTTGAAATGAATTATATTATATATTTTTAATTTGTGTCTACTTATTTATGTTACCTACTTAAAATACTGTACCATTCATTACCTATCTTATTTAACCTGTTGTGTGTGACGTAAGCGCTAAACTTATATATTTATTAACAAAATAGTGAAATATTTAATTGGCACAAACACGGTCCCGTTGCAGTTTTAAAATAATATAGATAGAGATAGAAGACTTTGTACTTAGCGCGCTGAGCCATTGAACATTTATTATGCTGCTATAAGAAAAAATATAACTAAATTAAAGTGTTTAGGTACTTCGCATTTTTCTTTGTAAGTTTATAAGACATGATTTGTAAATAAAAATACTCAAATTAAGATGATATTGTTTTCATTTTACACTTCTGTACGTAACTGTACTTTACGTTTAAAACTATCCTATTAATTTCAAAAGTTAGTATAAAGTACTACGTGGCCGCTTTTTCGTAACCATCTATACTTGGTCGGGTTGCCATTATCATGCACTACCTAATGTCTTTCTTTTAATTATCTCGGTAATTACAAATCGTATTACGCTGAAATTTTACAGTTAGAAAATTGAACTAAAATACTAATTAATGATATCTTATTCAACTTTTAAATCCACAAGGAACTCAGTAAATCGGAGGCTTAAAATCTCCGAAGCGCATCGTTACGAGAACTGAATTAAATATCGTTGTAACTTAATAAATACCTACAGGATTCTAATGAAAATTTACAAACATTTGAAGGCAGTTGTAAGCTACAAAATGACGTTTCAAATAAGGCCTTAGAGCTCTTTTTTGAAGAGCTAGGAGCTATTTTTGAGTTTTTTTTTAATTAAAATGCTTCTAAACGGTGCATTATTTTGTTTTTCTTTATTGGCAAACAAATTATAACAAATTCATAGAAGCTGTGTACAAAAAATTATACATATTCGCTTAGCCGGTTCGGAGATACAGCGAACACGTAAACGTTACCCCAGCAGGATTTTGAATATCTCCGAAACCATAAACGATACAAATTCAAATTTTGTGGCAACATTTACCTCGATCAGAATACTAATTATGTACCTAAAGTTTATTTCAATAAACCCTTTAATTAACAAAACATCTGGCTGGGGTAACGTTACGCCAGCCAGGTCTGTTTTTGTCAAATAACTAAAAAACCATAAGCAAAACAAATTTAAAAATCAGCACAACAATTGAAGAAGTTTGACTTCTAATTATCTACTTAAAAAAAAATGTGATTTTCGACAAAATCTGGCTGGGGTAACGCACACTTTATTTATAGAGACGGACATACATATTTTTGGTTTTGCTGCAGTCGGCAAAAGGATATCGATAACCTCTCTAATTATTTTACGAGGCACATCCTTATCAAAGTCGGCCATTTTATGTTTCTGCGAAGTTTAGGTATGCAGCAAAAATTTGTAGGTATGCTCAGTCCATAGATTTATTTGGTCTGAGACACACATTAACATGGTCTAGGAATATTTCAAACATATTTTTTAATGAAACGCGCACAGACATTATAAGTCAATATTGTTCACCGGGTATATAGGCGCGAATATAACCAAAGACAAGCTCGAGCTTA
>SJJU01002356.1:0-56186 GCA_012932125.1 Conopomorpha cramerella | reverse complement strand
CATGCTTACTAATAAACGCGTAGACTACGTGTGCGGATAAGTAAATAGACACTTGCTTATGTGTGTATGAAAGTCCATACAGTTATTCATTTGGAAATGCATACACCTATTCGGTAGTTAGAGAACATAATATCATACACACTAACGAAATACAATCTTCACACCACTGGTTCAAGAAAACAACGTCGGCTGTGTTTCTCTCTACAGTGTATAAAAGAGGGAATTATTTTACGGACACGTGTGTGTATATTTTTCTCTGTGATGTGTCAGGTGGGTTCCACACGTGTCGGCAAGGGTTGCACATGTGGGCACGAGGTACCAGGCGAGCAGCCGCGACGGGGAAGTCGCGCCACATATGACGGGCGTGTGTGTGTGCCAACCCCGGGGCAAGGGTGCGTGTAGTGGTGAATTGGCGTGTCGTAACGATGCGTGGGGTACGTAGAATGTCTATGTTGGATTTTGTGTAGCGGAGGGTTAGATTGTACGCTCTCTGGTTGCATGTATAGAATAATATACATGTTTCTATGGTGTGATGTGTGTGTGGCTATTTGATAGAATAGAAGTAACGTGTGTAACCTGCATATGACTGTGTGGGTTATGTCAAGCCGTGAGATTTTTTTTTAAATATAAGTAACTAAATCAATTTTCAATAACAATACGACTTTGCTTGACTAAATTAATAATGAGTATAGAAAAGTACAACAATAAGGGGAATAATATTGGAAAAGAGTTTACTTAGTTTGAGTATGATTTTGAAGTCTTAAAAGCTGGAAAATTCATTTGAACTTCATAGTAAATCGTTAACAATGACATGTCACAGATTTAAACAGAATTGAATAATTAATGAATTAGTGATTGTTTTAAAATAAAAATAATTGATCGAGTAAAGTACTACATAATTGTAATTTTCAGCGCTCCTGACTACGCTAATGCGTTTAAGTCTTTTATAGATAAAAATCGTAGCGCGTAGTCCTGTCAATAATTTACCGTAGTCTAATGAATAAAGTTATTTATTGAGAGGTAGAAAATTAATTTATTAGTTCCTAAAGCTTCATTCACACTTACACTATTTTTGTTATATGAATTACGGTATGATAATGATACGAATTATAATAATACAGATAGGTACCTAGAAAACAACTATATAAATGTAAGTATAATAATAACACAGATAATTAACGTAGCGAAATAATGACCGTAACACATTTCGCATGTATGTAACTCGACATTTCAGTTTAAGTTAGCTTCTTTAAACTTTTCTTGCTTGAAGGCTCTACACGCGCCACCAATCGACACACACCGACATTTATTTTAGTCTTAACACAAAAGCACACACACAGAAACAACCTTCTCACAAAAAGTAAATCTCCTCGTGCATTCTGCTCTCCTAATATCTGAGACTGAACTGAGGCCATCTTTGTCAGCTCCGTCAATGTCCACTTTAATGAAAAGTTCAGAGAAATGTAGAATTTAAGTGAGGGAGCGTAAGATTCATTTTAGCGTGATGTTCGTGATAGAACCAGTCATAGTTGGGTTTAGAGACTTCACCTCGGTGGGTTCTCGGCCACTGGCTGGACGTAAAATGGGCAACCGAGCGCCGGCTAGACCGCCCTTGAAGGGTCGCACGCAGTCGACTAATTTAAGCAAATGGAATCTTGAGAATTGCAATGTTTGTTTCTATTTTTATTTGTACAATTTACTTCATCTAGATACACAAACTTTATCTAGATACATTATACTCATAATGGAAGGGCATCGTGTGGTTTTCGTATTTATGTAGGTATACAATTTTTTTTTAAAATTGCACACATCACACGATCATTGTTTTCAACTAAAAGTATCCATATAATGTATGTGTACATATAACGTTGGTATCAGTCATGTTTTGTAAGAGCAAGTTCATACAGTCAGTTAGTACACAGTAGTCTGTCTTTCTTTGCCCTTCGGGTTCCGGCCTTAGCCCTTTGCAACTTCCTTACAAACCATGTTTTCCTGGTATATGAAGTCATTGGGAGTGACATGCCCATTATTTCTTGTTACAACGCAATCTCTTCTTTCATTTACACCTAAGTACCTTCTATTCATAGGCCCTTCACAGTGGAATTTTTAATTACTTTGTTAATGAGGGGCCTTCTGCCCTATTGTTTTATACTAAAAGGCATAACACACACACATAGACGAAACGTTACTCTATTCATAAAGGAATTTGTGTTTTAGGTCAATTTCATGTAAAACATAGAAAAGAACCCAATGTAACTGATCCCTACGGCATATTTACTCTATTATTATAATAAATGTTGTTTGTTGTGACAGTAATATCATTGAAGGGCCTTTTAAATTATTTATAATATAACACAGATGACTAGGCTGTCAGATTTGCTGAGGAGATGTAAAGGGCCGAGTAAGGGCTTGACGAAATCCAAGGCCGAACACGCGCGGGGCGGAGCGCCTTCAACCAATCAGAGAAGGGAGAGTTACGCAACGGCTCACGCACTTTTGTAAACGAGTTCCGAGGGCTACCTACCGAGCCCAAGAGACGAAGGCGGCGGCGTTAACGGGGCGGCCGAGATAGCGACAGACGTGAAAGAGATGGAAAGATGCAGCAGGTAAAAGATAACGACACTTACACTTCGAGTGACTTCAATAGTTTACTACGTACAATGTACGAGCCAATGGAGAATAATAATTCACAAATAACATTAAGGAATATAGAAAGATATCCGACGTTACATTACAGAAGACATTCTGTAGTTATTGCCATTAATTACAGTAAAAATGTAATTTATGCAAAACGATAAAATCGTTGTGCAATACCTATTATTTACAAGTCTAGCTGAAGTTAGAACAATGAACCTGGCGATTTTATGGGTATCTTATTTTTCATCTTAAATCTTATCTTGAGAGTAAAACATGAAACATTCTGAAATATGTATGAAATGCTGACGCTGGTTTGGATATTTTTTTACACTAATTAATTCTGGTCGTTTAATTTAAGTACTAAACCTAATGCAAACGTAAAATAATATACTACCACGCCAGGATTAAAATCCTGAAGCGGGGTAGCCAGAGGCACTTTCTAAGCAAAGGGTTCACAAATAATGTTGATACAGTATCTCCTCTTTAATTGCAGTCCTAAACGTTATGGTTTTGTAATTAAGATCTCTTATTTTTTTCTTCTGGCATTCACAGTACTACGACCAATGTTCGAACGACCACGTCTAGGCATGGCTATAATTTCTATACAAAATTAATCTTGTTTTAACTTATGTAACACGACCTTAAACTATACGTATCTACGATTACTAACAAAGTGCCATATTATTAGGAAAACATATTAACCTTACTATACTATATCTACGTACTAAACAAAATTATTTACAACAAAAGTTACCTTTTCAATTCTTTTTAAACTTTATTCTTGATTGCAATCTTCTAAAATGTACTTGATCCCTAAACACTTTTGATGTGTGTACTTGGTTCCAACAATGTGCAAAACACATTTTAGTTTTGCAATTTCTCCGTTAGATGCCGTTAAGGTCGCGTGTTTGCTAAATGGCGCTATCGTTTGGTTAATAGCATGTTATATAAACTCATAGACGCCAAGAGTCGGTATCGCTTCTCGGCCTTTTGGCTAAGATCAAAGTGTAGTATCTGTTCTTTTCAGCTTAATATCTGAAAGTTCCCGCATAGCGGGACCAGTATAATAAACTGATATTTGTAAACAGACGGGATGTTCGGGGCTCGCTCCACTCCCGTCGCGGGTCGGCCCGGCATTGCAGTGCCGCCGGGATCGGCCCAAATAAACTCATAAACTTTAAGAAGTTGTGTAATGATAAATGTAAATTGTATAACATAATTTTCTTGCCCTTATCTCACACTAGGTGGGGTCGGCGCAACACGTTTCCTTTCGCCATTCATCTCTGTTATTCGTGATTTTTGGAGGGTACGTCCTAACCTTCTCAGTATCCCTAACCATTCGTACATCCATGTTGCAGTTAGATTTGGCATTTTTTACGACCGGCCGCCTGCGTGAAGGGACGTCCCTTTCGGGGAAGTGGTACAACTGCTCTGTCTAACCAGTTGGACCACGGGCTTCTTCTTGGGGTAAACTTAACGAAATTATATCTTCAGAAAATAAAGTAAATCAATGGAGGTACATCACTTAACGCAATTTCTCTAAGGCATGTCCCACAGTAATTTCCCCCGTCACAAGTTGCAGCTGAACTTGTCTTATGAAGTCGTCATTTGCTGTTTGCGCCTTTCGCCTTTTGATCCTTCTTCCGCCGCATGTTGATAGCCCAGTAATGTTTTGCAGGACACGCAAAATTTGTGGCAAGGTAACGTTTTTTGAATTTATGCACCGACTTAACTTTACGTGTGAGCCAACATTGTCTGTACGATGCCTTTCATTACAAACAATTGGAACACCTAGCATATTCATTTAAAATACTGTTTCCGGCCAGTACTTGTATTGGAACGAACTACAAACCTCTTTAGCTTACACTTTACTTCGGTATCTATCTAATGAATTGAATATATCCTACGATAGATAGTTTCAATTGCAAAGTATCTTTTAATTTATCAGTTGGACCACGGAACTCGAAACGGCGCTGTGGTCCAACTGGTTGGACAGAGCAGTTGGACCATTGCCCCGAAAGGCTGACGTCAACCTTCCGGGGAGCAAAATAGTACTTTTCGGCTAGGGGTACATTTTGAATCCAGAGCGAGCGAGGTATACTGGATCCTTTTTTCGGTTAAGGACAGATTCTGTTCAAGTCGGATTCTTTTTAAGACAGATTCGGTTTACGACAGATATTGTACAGGCAAGTTCGCAATTAGGTAGATACTTTTATTAAACTTTATTCGCATAGCCAATAGAAATTGTTGCTGTTTATTACCCGTAATCCCACGAAGAATGCAATTCGATAAGACTTGAACAGCTAGCACTTAAGGAACGTCTGGTTTATCTCAATAGTGGAACCGTATGACACCACGTCGCGTTGATTGTCAAAGAAAGTGCAGAGCAAAAGCAAATAGGTACCTAAGTGATTAGAATGTTTAGAATTCATCTGCCAAGTTAACGAGTAAATTGATAGGTAAATAATTATTGATAGTGTTTTAATACTGAATTTGACTGTACTTCTGTCCTGTCAAAAAAAGTGTCTGACTTGAACAGAATCTGTCGTTAGTGGAACCTGTCCTTAACCAAACAAAGGTACTGGATTAGGAGGGGGTTTGCACTCTACTTTTCATGCTGGATAATAAACACAATGAAGTACAAAACATCTTTTTCACTTTTTCGCTCCTTTCAGGTTTAGGCACACATACATTTTATTCAAACATGAGAATAGACATACATTTTGTAGAAATCGAAAATATAAACCATGTTAATACATAATTTGTTGTTTTATGTAAAGTATTATTTTTTGAAGATTCTAAATGAAAATTTTCAATGAAAAACTTAACGCAGAGCGAAAAGAAGAAATACGGATATCGTATTTTTTGTCTATTTTCGTAGGCAGTAATAAATACAACACCAAAAAAAAAAAAATGAAATATCGTCAATTGTGTTTATTTTACATACTGTCAAACTATTGCTTACAGGGCTAGAGTTAGCACAACACTCTCTTTAGTTTTCCGAATTCCCCGATAGATATCGCTACTGCTGCGAGTATGCTAAATGGCGCTATCGTTTGGTTAATAGCATGTTATATAAACTCATAGACGGTACGAGTCGGTATCGCTTCTCGGCCTTTTGGCTAAGATCAAAGTGTAGTATCTGTTCTTTTCAGCTTAATATCTGAAAGTTCCCGCATAGCGGGACCAGTATATTAAACTGATTTTTGTGAACAGACGGGATGTTCGGGGCTCGCTCCACTCCCGTCACGGGTCGGCCCGGCATTGCAGTGCCGCCGGGATCGGCCCAAATAAACTAATTAGATATTTATTAATTTGCTGATTGAAAAACAAAATATTAAAGCTCTTTTTAGGCAAGATTTAGGTTGCGTGTGACAGTCTGACTGGAGCGTTCTACATCATTAAACCCGTATAACATGACATAAGAGGAAAATGTGTCGCATACACCACATGAAATTTCGTCCCTCCCTACGCATGTTTGGCGTCATCAAGGTTTTACTTGCTATTTTCGTAGGTATGTTATAGCTCCTTATGATGAAATAAATATTTTGACTGTGACTTTATTGCTCTTATACCTATATTCGTTGGGTTTTTGTAAGAGAAGTTCAATTTACTCGAAAGGAGTGCTAAAATGAATTAAATTGTGCGAAAAATATGCAGGCAAACATTTTTTTTAACGACGACACTTTCGCATCGACGTGCTTTAATAAGGAAATGTCTATAGTTTGGATCCAACAATAGCCTACGCAGTAAATGACAAGCAATACGGTTTCTAATAAGTAGGTAATTGAGTTATTGGAGAATTATTGGAAAATATTGACTTAAGAATGTAAAAATTAAATTCAATAGTTAATTATTTCTGACCGTACCTACTTAGGCCATTGGATAATTTTGCTATGGAATGAACTATACTTACTCATTTTGATATCGTCTTTTTATTATTAACTATCTGACTCTCTAAGTAATGTATTAGGTATTTGTTTTTAGTTACCGTTATGTATGTTGTTAAATCATAGTCTTGAAGACAGTGTATTGGATGAGGAACATAATAGAAAATATATGTATGTACAAAAATTAGTAGGTACATAGAATTAAACATCAAAATAGTATGTCATGAAGATGAAACGAGGATAAATTGTATGGTTCAAGACTAAGTACGTAGCTATGTAACGCATCTAAATAAATTACCAGGGCAAATATAAAGTATTGAACACATAGACAATAAAGATGTAAAAGCGGATTTGCTCCTTCACTTCATTGGCTAACAGTAGGTATGTATGTACGTATTGATAGAACGCTATTAACAACGCCCACATCGTTCGCCAACTCCCGTCAATGTATGATCTCCTAGTACCATTGGGCGCGCTGCTGCGCGGATCCGCTTCGTTCTTCGACCGCTCTTCGCTCAGTATTAATTATCCTCTCTTGAATTAACATTTTCCGGCAACTACTACCTATGTACTAAATAAAAATAATTGAAAACTTTCAAAAGAGAGAACGGAAAAGTAGAGTTTTCCCGAATGTTAAAAGAAACCGGAAATTCTTCCACGAATCGCCAGGACTTCAGAAGAGCTGAAGAGGGCTCCTGTCGTGCGCCTGAAAATCAATATCCGGTCCGGAAATGGTAAAAAGGCCGTATCTTTCAACTGAAGAAAACACTGAAAAGTAACTTCTAGGCAATACCTAAAACAAACCAACACACTTAAACGCAACATGCATTCGCATTTCTCATAAGTTTGGTTTTATAGTTACACACCTAAGTAAAGTTAATTAATGTAACAGTTTTACTCACTAAGGTGGAGAAAAAAAAACACATAGTTAATTAATTACTGAGTTGGTTAAAGACAAAGAATAAAATAAAAATCTGATTTCTTGCACGGTCCCCACTCTACGCACAGCAATGACTTGTCGATACCGACGGTTATTGGCCAAGTATCGGCGATTACCGATAATACCGAGCCGTTCGGAAAACACCAAGGCTGCAGAGCGCCTGCGGAGGTGACGTGACCAGAAATCAATAGTCCATTAATAGGAAAGCTATCTATAGTGAACGGTATATCGGTGCAGCGGCAGGTGAATGGAGGGAAGGGACGAGCTTTGGGGCGGAACTTACGGATAGATTGTGAAGTCGCGCGTGCGCGCTTTTTTCTAGTAATATGACTAAAGTTTACATCAACATACCTAAATATTTTATTATTTATCAAATGTCTATTCTTTTCTAAGTATACAACATGTATTTTATTAGTGCCTATATGTATCTAAATACACCACTCACTCAATGTACTTACCTAGTTTGTTTTTTGGTACAATAATAAACAAAACAAGTATTTTTATTTTACATATGTTTAGTATCATAAACGAACTAAGGACAATTCATGGCGTTTTCTTAAATTATTTTATGGGACCCTCCCCTAACAACAACACTCAAGGTAGACTACGCTACACACTCTAGCTTGTTTATAATGTTAAATTGACTGTTAATTGAATGTGTGCATTTTAATTATGTTCTAATAATTCAACCATACTCATACACAATACACCTACATCTATTTATGTACAATATTCTACACCTATAGATTACACTCTTCTAACCTTTAAATGTACGCCCATTGAAATTAATGCAATCCTGGACCAGGGCGATTTGATAAAACGTAATGATATGCGTAATTAGATCGAAGAAGTAACAGGAAAGCATATTATTAGGGAGTGTTCAGCCTAGCCTCCCGGGGCATTTCGACATTTCCACACTCGGTGGGACGGCACATGTGGGTGTGGTTGTCTTTTGTGCATACCCTTCCTGAAAGCTCATAATCTGCTTTTACTAGGACAACAGAAATGAAAGGGAACACACCCGCCGAGTAGGGATTCTTTAATAGGGCGTGCAAGGGGGCAAGCCAGCGGGCATTTTGCGTGGGAGTCACTATGGCAACGTCGTAGATGCTCTTTTACTAGAACTGTATAAATGTGCAGAAGGTTGTCAGTGAGGGATGCTGTGATCTGCTTGGAATGTGGCAACAATGCAGAGTGGCCGTCCGACGCGCGTGGAGAGGAAGGGTTAAACTCTGTTGAATTCAATGCACCAGGACAGCAGCCGAGCGATGGAGGCCGGAGGAAATTGTTTCAACGAAGAGAGGGAATTTGCGATGTAGAAAATTTCCCGTCTCTATTTGATCGCTATGTATGCATTTATTTCGGTGTATTGAATATTTATGTAGGGTTTATTATTTAAGATACACGACAATTCTTGCATACATTACTTGGATTTGGATCAAAGTAAAATTAATAAGGTACGACATTTTTTCAAGTAGAGTTGAGTTTGCTAAATAATGAGTTGGATAAATAAGTTTAAAAAATCAATGGGTGTTAAAGATCAAGTTATTCGACGACTGGATGGACTAGTGGTCAGGGCAGGACACCTGCCTCTAGACCGGCGGTCGCGGGTTCGATTCCCGCCACCGACAGAATGCTTTAGTGATCAGAGGCATTTGTTGTGTGCGTCTGGGTGTATGTATGTCTATAAAAAAATACACTTCACGCCTTTTAATCCCAAAGCGGGGTAGGCAGAGGCACTTGCTAAACAAGTTCCCACGATTCACCAAGCGCATTTAACCCAACGTGACAGGGGGTGAGCCCATCGCCGTTATAGGATTTACACACCTTGTGGAGTGCGGGTTTCATCACGATGTTGTCCTTCACCGTACAAGCGTTGCGTTGCGTACATAGGCTCTGAAAAAGAGTCCCATTGATACACGTCCAGTAGCCGGACCCGAACCCGCGACCTCCCGGTTGCAAGTCAAGTATCCGACCAACTGGACTACAGACGCTCTAGTATCCGACCAACTGGATTACAGACGCTCTTGGACTACAGACGCTCTATGTCTATAAAAATATTGATGTAAGGTTACCAGTCTCTGGCACCCATAGTACAGGGTTTATCCAAGTTTGGGGTCGGGTCAGGTAACTGTATGTGAAATGAAATGAAAATGACTTGTCTATTTGACCACCCTCTGCAAACAAAATTCAAAATTTGTTTGTCATTTGGTACGATCGTTTAACTTCTTATCGGCCACTTTCTGATTGGACGTCTAGAAAAAGCTTATCTCTAACTACATCATTAAGGATACAAACACCTTCTTTCTTTCTTTACAACTCTATATATCACATTATTTTCTTTACAATTCCTTTGTTACATAGATACTTACAAATGTATTAAAAGTTACCGACTATGAAAGAAGTGAAGATTTCTTATCTCCACGTACTAGTATAAGTAACGTATCGTACCCTACTTATGTGTGCGCGACGTTATCAGTTTTTTTTAAACAGAAACATCTTTTCTATGTCTCTACAAGTAATATATTAACATTGTTCTATAAACAGTTACAGAATATAAATACCGCGTCCTTTCCGCTAAGTACGTATCTCGGTAATGAGAACACAGAACGTTGAACGGGCTCGCATCCTGGCCGCATCTGGGCCACGGTCGAGTCTGGTTGCCAAGTGGTGTCGGCGCGGGCCCGACGCTGGCGCTCGCGGTACCAGGCTGACAGTGCACGCGAGGAGACACCGATGCACTTGTATGCACCGAGTGCATTCACCCCAACTGCACACACGAAAACGTGCCGTACCCAACACAGTGTTAGTTAGCTCAGTCGGCTAGCGACCCGCAGACGGGTAACTGCCTCGCTGCAATCTCTTATGATGTGGTACAATTTCTTTTTATAAATTATTATTATTACTAGCTGACCCAGCAAACTTTGTTTTGATAATATACCTACATTATTAAAAGTGTTGCTCTCCAATTGTATGCGTGTACCATACATATAAACCTTTCTGTAATATCACTCTATGTATGAAAGTAAACTGTCTCAAAATCCTTTCGTAGTTTTAAACATCCAAGCATACATAGGGATAGACAGCGGGAGGTGACTTTATTTTATACTATGTATTAATTATTTACGTAGCTAGTCAAGTTAACAGACTAAATTAATGTTAGACAATATTACTTTTCGCGATAATTTCGTCGCTGCGAGATAAAATGTCACCCAGTGCTGTCATCAAGGTGACCTATCACGAGCAAAAATAAACACGTTTAGTACCTAGGTACACACAAATATCAATTATCTTTGTTACTTAATTTGACCTATTGTAACTACATAACTTATGAACAAAGAAATTAATTTGTTAATATATCTTCTACACGCATTTATCTATGAAGCCATCAACCATTCAGTAATCTATACTTTTTTTGTAGAAACGGGCACACACCCACCAATTCGCCACCGGCATTTGCCAAACGAACATGGAAAGGCTCCTTCCTGCGTTTATTTTCGTCTTTATCGCACAAAAGGGCAACCCTTCAGTAATAAAGACAACGCCAGGGCCGTTCCGGATCATTTATCACGTCGAGCCAGCGAAACCTGTGCCACCTGCCGGCTTGACCTAATTTTGAACTTAGCTGTCATAATAAAAAGGGTCACATTAATTCGTCACTGTCGAAACTGACCGGTTCACACAACACTTGACAGCCAGTGTGTGATTGGTCATTAGGTCACGGGACAAATGAGGTCGGATGATGATGTGGCGTGCATGATGTCACCTCTATAAATATGTTTTTTTTTCTAGTCACGGGGTAGGTTCGGTTGGCCAGGATAACATTAGCAGTTTTCGAACGTATAGGACAATTAATGTACAAGTATACGTAATATTCTACATTTTGAAAGAAGTACATATAACAAAAATTCTTCCTACTTTGGTGTAACTCAAATTTATCTGGTGTCACTTTTTCTGATAAAGTACAAAGTCTACACACTCCAAACATTTTCGCACAACTAGTGGATGTAATGAATAAGACAGTAGATAATACTTAAAAACACATTTTTTTCCTATAGGTACAGGTAAAATTGCTATAGGTACAGTAGCCCAAAAATCTAGTCTATCACTCTAAGGTTGAAAAATATGAGAATATTTTTTTTTTAAATAGCTCTTATGTGAAGCAATTCTGCTACGTTTAACCCGCACATGTTTTTCAAACATTAACAAAAACTCCAAAACAAAAAAAACTTCTTTTAATGAAGGTTTAATTAATTAACTAACTCAGACCTTCTATTACTAACTAAACCCACATGAACGTAATGTCATGCACTCAATGTCTAATGACATATTGAAGGTCAATGTTTACTTGTCCCAATAAAACAACTCTATTGATGTTGAACACAGGAAGTGTCGCCAAATCTGGTAAACCACTTTTAACCTCAGGAGGAATCGGAAATAACCTTTGAAGCAGAAATATACTGAGTTTATTTTAGCTGATACCAATATACCCATAAGTATTTCCTAATCAACCTGTAAAAAAATGTCATGTTGCAATATCAATATCATATCTACACAAAAAAATACACTTCACGCCTTTTGATTCCAAAGCAGGATACTCAGAGACACTTGCTAAGCAAATGCTTAGCGGTTCACTGAGAGTATTTAACCCAACTTGACAGGGGGGGTTTCACATACCATCTATATTTATATAGGTGTATCTAATTTTATAAAGAAGAAAGTAATAGCCCATACATTTTTTTAAAGTTCCCCTCGATTTATCGGATTTGCCATCATCAAATCCTGATTTCAATATCATGGGACCACCCAAATATCTTCTTTCTAACAAAATAAAAATCAGTTCATAAATGACGGAGTTATCGGCGTACAAACTTGACAAAGGAGGAACACTTCTATTTTGAAGTCGCCTGAAAATAAATTCGCCTCCCGCTGTCTGATCCTTTTGAATGCTTGTCTTTAGTAGTGCGCAAGTACGCAACGGATTTTAATGCGGTCTCTTTTAATAGATAGAGTGATTTCAGAGGGTAGATTGTATTATGGGCATATAATACATGCATGTAATAGCAGACAAATACTGTTAATTATGTATATTGGCAAAACAACGTTTGCTACTAAACTATTCCGAAACGACTGGACCGATACGAGCTGTACTTCTTCCAATGCATGGCATACAAAGACGACTTCTGGGTTGCAAAAATAATGATTTGGCGGTGGGCTGGGCACACCAATACCCTTACTATACGCCAGAACAAACGTTAGCTAGAAGTAATGATAACAATGACCAGTCAGATTATGCAACATGATAAAACTATAGTTAATTGTATATCTAGATTACTAGGAAATCTGTACAAACCTATAGGCTAACAGAAACGCACACAAATGTAGCTAAATATAGCATTAAAAGATATCATTGAAATAAATCACCAGCTCTTCGTCTTCACTCCCCATCGTTTCATTAATAAAAAAAGTGCCGATGGTCGGTCAAAGGGGTTACTATGTCAGTTTATCGCAGACTGCTGCTGAGGGGCGCGGAAAGGCCTTTATGGAGAGTACGCCTCAAGTCCGATGCTTTCCTAGTAAAAATTTCTTTTTATGGGCTCGGATAAATGTCAGGGGAGTGGCGAGGCGCGCCTTGGGGCCGGCGGCGGCGGCGGCGTCGCCCCAAGCCCTATAGAAGCGGTTTATGGGGCGCAAAGCAAACGCCATGTGAATATCACGGCCTATTACTGCGATTTCATTTGATCTGATTGTGGGGATTTCTTTTTGTACAAGTTGAGAATTTATTGAATAATGCAGTAAATAGATCATACAAGTAACTTATGGGAGCAAAATAATAACTTTCATGAAAAGGATGAACGTTCGTCTCGCTCACGCGCAACGTCTTAGTGTAAAAAAAATAAAACCAGTATGTAAGGCGGGTATCCTTGATCCTTGAGAGAAGAATTCTTTCCTTTTTCTTACTTTCCGATTAATCCTGCTCTCCTGGTGTTAAAGGAACACCAGCAGGCGATATTTCTCACGCTCGCGCCAGATCAGCCCCCGGGAACCTGACGTCATCCCTGTCTAACTCCTCGGAAGTACTGCTCACACCTGCAGGCTGTTCCGTGGGAGAACCTCAACGGATGCTGCCGATAATCGTACCTTTTTTTAATAATATTTTTTTTAAACTTGTACTACGAGTAGAACAAGATTTCTTGAAGCAGATGTGGACGTTTAAAATTTTTTTGTGCCTTAAATCGAATCGGGAGAGACTAGCAACGCAAAGAAAGGTTTCATATTTTCCTCTGCATAGTCTATGAGCCTACAGTCATACAAATATGGTTACGTAATTTAAAAGTAATACAATTTCGGGGTAATGTGACGAGATGACGGTTCCGGAAGTGGGCCGGACGCGGCCGGAAGCGACCCAAAAGCTCCGTCCCACCCGGGCGCCGCCGGCTTTTTGAGGGTTAAAATAACGCAGTCATTACGCATAAAACACGAGAAACGTAGATATCGTATCGATATTTGTCTTAAAGTATTATGTTGGTGCATACTTATGCCAATATAGAAAAATCATTGTAAATATTATAAGATGTTACCTAAATTGCTGTTAAAACGTTCTAATATTTTTGCTGAAAATCTTTTTTATCTTATTGTTCTTATTTCCAACTTTGAAACATATACTTAGTCTAAACAGTTTTGTAAAGTATACTGACGGGAAAATGTTAGGTTCGGTCTCTCTCTCTATAGTTTGATATTACGCTAGTGAAACGGGGCTGTGTAGTACGTGAAACAGTCCTAACATTGTCTGATTCTTGTTGCCCCCTTACCAATGAACGCGTCTTCCTGAACAATGTTTATTTTATTACAGGTCTAGTAAAACTGGCTATTCTGTATTTGACATACAACTGACAAAGTTATGTTGAACTTTGTATTGAAATCTATTGCTCTCCGTTTCTGTACATAATTTTTTGACCTTATACTTTGATAGCGGGAAACGAAAAAGTGGCAACTACGTTTATCTATGATTATTTAATTTTTTCGACCAAGTATCTGGTCTACCGCCCTAAGGTCCGACCACATAACGACAGACACTACCCATTACTGTATAATTTAAGCTCCATCATGTTTTTTAATAAGGTTACCTGGAAGAAATCGCTCTGAGCGATATCATCGCCTTTTGCAATCTTAACATTGTCAATTTTACATTTCTAGTAAAAATGTGCAATAAAGAGTAGGTAGGTATACCTATTAATTAATTCTAAGTTTGAAAGTCATATAAATGTCATTAGACATTATTGTTCATTTTTACGTCACGACTCACGATATAACAAACTCTACATTCTTTATGTTTTAGTGACACAGGAAGCGTTATCAAAATTTATAGAACACTTTCTTGTCCGACCGCTGTAACGACTGAACCAAATTAGACTTATTTAAAAACATACATATTTTTTATTTTAATAGTAATACTAGGTAAGTATATTCTCATAATTGCCACGGTGTAATTATTATCAATTACTGAGAATTCGTCATAGCGTCTAATAAGACTTAAAACCAAAACATCAGAACAAGCTTTTGCCCGCCATTATGCCTGATGTTAAGCAGCGATGTGGTCTACGATGGAGGACAATTGTTCATTAGGTACCTATTTACCCATGACTTGAAGAATTCCAGTCTATACTGCACAGGACTGACACGAACACAGACTCCGGCAAGTTATTCCACATCCTGGCGCTTGAAGATGGTATGAACGCAAAATAGGCATATCTAGCCCAACGTGGCACGGGGTGGACCCATGCAATAAAAAATAATCATGTCCGTGTATTTATTAAAAATAATAATATAAGTGGAGTGGATACGAAATAGAGCGTTAGTAACACCCCGCAGCTTAGCAAATCTGATAAAAATGGACATACGTCACATAGCTAATTAAGGTTTTAACTCATTGATTAGTCTGTGTCTAGGATTAAGGAGAATTCATACTATGTGCATTGATGAAATAAAACGCCGAAAAACAAATTACGTAATGCCGACTAGATTGGCCTGAAAGAGGCTGAAATCCAAAGTACTTACTGATTATATGCATATATGAACACGTCATAATATGACAAATTATATGACATGTGTAAAAATAGGTAAAAGTATGTCAAGCATTTTCTTGAGATCGCTTGATGCAGCGACAAGTGGAGATACTTTGTCACGCCCAGAGGTAGATAAATTGACTACTCAATGGTTATACTTTTATTTTATTTCGTTAAATTAAAAAACGAACTGACATACTTCTGTATGCGTAGCTATTACTAAGTATCAAAAGGAGGAATTTAACATGCAAAATTTTTGAGGACCGTCATAGAAATATCGACACACACTACCCTTTTCAAACTAAACGGTACGGACCCACGTCGGGCGCCATAGCTTGTTTGTAACAAAATGACATAATAACATTTTTAAATTCACTAACCAGAAATAAAGTAGGTATATTGCATGTCTTACCTGATATAACAGCACCGAACAATAATATCACTACACAAAGTTTCATCTTGACTCGCGTTAGCAAAACTTTCTTTAAAATTCACTCAAAATCTTCAAAAGTCTTTTCGCATGTCATTTACGATCAAACAAACAAAAGAAAAAAAAACAAATCAATCACTGGCCGAAAACAAAAGTGTACGCAAAGAACGTTAATTAAAAAAAAAAGATTTTATTCTTTTAACATTGGAAATTTCTTTTCAGCCAGCAGATGATTTGAACAATCACGGTGGTGTCAGAAGCGTCAATGCTCGTGGGTCGTCACCGGCGGTTTCAGCAATCCCAAGTCAGATGGGGTTGATGGCAGGTGGGTAGTGGGACATACCACCCACAACCCCATGACACCCCATCGCCCCAAATAGGGACAGGGAGCGTCCCGGCCTATAAAGAATACCGTCTCGGGGCTCGCCACACTAATTGGAGACAACGTTGCTTTTATATGACCATTCGAGGTTGCGCGAAGGAGCACGGTCTTTTAGCGAGATTGGAAATAAAAATATGTATTTGTTTCTACGCTGGCTGGTTTGCGACATCTAGTATTCAATAGCGTGTATTATATTCAACAACAAGTGTGTTTAATACTGATTTAGATTGATTGATGGTGATTTTCTCAATGTGACCGCATGCAATCTTGTCTTATCGTTAGAGGTCAAATACGCAAACAAATCAATAGATCACTAAAATTTACTACGAGTTTAAGCGAAGCGCATAATTTTGAACTATGAGTTAAAGCGCTTCGTGTGATCACTATAATAAGTCCATAGAAATAACATTGTCATAAAGATACCAGATGTAATTAATTAACAAACAATTTCATATTGTTGATGGAACCATATTGTTTATTGTATTTTTTATGGCATATTTATCAACTTACTTCTAAGCACGTTGCGTACTTTGTTGTAATTATGTACTTCAACTTGGACTCTAAAATATGTAAATCATTTTTCCTACACTTCCTAGCACTTTTCTAGCACTGTGTTCTACCATTTTAAGCTCATAAATATTAACTTTACTACTAGCACGTAAAAATGTACCTACGACTGTACCGTACGATACTGCGGACGTAATGTGGCAGACACAGCTTCCACTTTACCTTGAGCTAAGTGTACTTATAACTTTAAAGGCCGGTTAGCTCTATATTAAGTACATATGTTTAAATGATTGTTCATTAGAACGTTTACCGATACTGTGTGTTGACGACGTGGTAATTATCGCCGTGTTAACATTTGCTAGCTCGACTGTCGGTGACATTTGCGTAGTGCCGACGCCCGCCCCCCCCATTTAGCGAGGGCGGGCGGCGCCCTGAAGCCTACTGCGGGTAAAATCCGCACCAAATATGAACGTTACGACTTTATTTTCCGTAACACCCGTCGAAATAGTTACCTATTTGGAAAGGTCCAGTGTTTTTACTGGGTGTTGAAAAAATTTAATGTGATCCGTCATGGTACGCTTGGTTTGTTTTGTTTAGGTTAGTATTTTTGAAACGTAGGTACTGTGTTAGAGGTTTGGCCTAATATAAAATGAATTGTACGCTTAATCTAACATACAAGGTGGAAAAAAGTTATGGGCCCTGGAGGGGAACTGCTTTAAATCCTTTAGTTAGCTCATTTTACTGAAAGGAAACATTCCTTTATTTTTAAAAAGAAACAAAACTACATTAAAACTTTTTTAAATTTTTGCTAGTATCAACCGGGAATCGAACCGACTAAAAACTTTAACTTAGCAAAACAAATATTTGCCGGGACAGCTAGTCTAATATATACATTTTCCATGTCACAATGTTAGTTACCGTACTCCTCCGAAACGGATTAACAGATTTTTACCTAACTTTAAATGCGTATTCAGCAGGTCTGAGAATCGTATACTATCTATTTTTTATGCATCTACCTGTTGTATTTCTCCCAATACACGGAGTACAAAGGCAACTTATTATGGCAAAACAATATACAAACTAAAAATGTCTGATCCGCTCCTAGAGAAATTTAACTTCAAAGGAATAATTTTAGCGATACACATGACAATTTTTATTTACTTGCAACTCTTGTTGGGTGTATCCCACTATTTCCATTTTCCATTGCAATGGACACCCCTCTTGTTCATAATATGAGAATACTTGATTTTTATTTCGTTTACAATATTTATTGTTACTTAGATGCTATCATAAACTTTGACCCCAAGAACTTTCATCAGGCCATTGATCTTTTGCCGATTGATATCTACTTTTGGCCAAAAAAATCTTAGAATGTCATTGATTAATAAAGCCTCCGTTCTCTTCGTTATTATCTCCGTTTAACATTTTTGAGGGCTCACCCCACCAATCCTGTCGAGGTGATGACAATAAAATTATTATTGTCTTAATTTTAGTGCACATAGTGTTAATTGGCACAAATCAATAGACAAAAACATGTTTTATTTCAAAATCTGACTTTATTGACAGATATCAGGATTCACATCATAGATAGACAAAAAAGCCTTAGTTAGGGTTCCGTTTTAATCATTGAGTACGGAATGCTAATGATAGGTTCCTATATACATACATATGTGTTCGGAGTGCCCTTTAACATGTTGACAAGTAAATTTAATTTTATGGTTTTGGATACTGTTCAATTCATAGATGTCAAAATCAATGGTATCATAATACCAAATATCCCCCTTCGGCCTCTTCCCAATTCGTACATGCCCGCCGGTTTACTCTTCACGACTCCTTCCCTCCGCATATCAATCACCAATCTGATCGAGTATGTCTTTTTGGAGCGGCATCTACTCACGTGGCCCATTCTTCTTATTACCTATGTATGTACTTTGAATGCTATGATAATTACTGGTATACGTTATCTAAATGTGAGAGTACTGAGGGGCGTTTATTTAATAATACATTTGAATACAAATAAAATAATAAAGTAAAAATGTATTGAAATTTTGAGAGTCTGAGGAAAGCTGTGAGCTCTGTGAAAGTAAGAAACAGATTTTGTGAACGTTAGGTAAGGATGTTAGTTAGAATCTCAAGACAATTACGAAAAATATTAACAAGTGCCCTCAGTACATACACACACCCCTAAAGAGATAGTTCTAATACACCTCCCAAATCATAGGAGTCTAAGTTCGTACGTGTACTTAAACCAAACTCACTTCTCCAAACCTACTTCCATCTACCCTATATTTTAGGCGAACAATTGCTACGTAAAAATATACAAATAAGACAAATAACCGCACCCGCGCGCTAAAACAACGCTACGTGTGTGTTATTGATACCTAATTGTGTTATTTATACCCAATGCATTTGCTTTAGCAAGTGCCTCTGCCTACCCCTCTTTGGGATTAAAGGCGTGACGTGTATTTATTATTATTCTTCCATTCCAGGGAGTACTATGAAAATCTTTGACAAGGTTGAATAAAAATACAAGTTAGTATGTATTTGTAAACATTTTATTAATAAAAACCGAAAATGTACAATATTCAATAAATTACACTACATTTTTACACATCTTCGCGGAACACAAAACACTCCTTCTAACAGACCTTTTCAAGGTCACACATTTGCATACAATTCGATATTGTTTTTTTTTATTTTTCTGAAACAGTTAGATCTAACACTAGGGATTAAGTATAGAGGATAAAATTCAGCGATTAGTGATTAATTGTTTTGCTTCCAGTGGTTTTAAATTTATGTTCTTTTAAAAACAAACATCCAAAACATTAGGATATAATAGGTAGGTAGTACAAATGTTTATATTGATTTTGAACTTAGGTTAAAAATGTCTTAATACAAAACCGTGTCAAGTCATTGCTGAGAGATACAATTATCTAACTTCTCACATTATGCGCGGAGCTAGTTGGCCTTAGGTAAGGCGAGAGGTGAGGGGGGCGCGGGAGGCATTACACACGAGATCGTGGCAATCGACTGTGACTGACCAATGACTGCACAGAATACTCTGCCTCCCTCCTGCCGCCCTTCCTAAGGCGCGGACTAAAACCTCCGCGCGAAACAGTCTTCTAGTTTCAGTAGTACGGTTATTTAGTTTTTAAGTTAATGTAAAATGTACCCTATTTGGTGGTATTTAAAGTCTAGACTATTAATAACTGTCACAAAAAGGTGCAAAATTAAAATAGGCCTTCTTCAGTGCAACTAAGGTACACTTTTCTTTAACACCGGACAAAA
The DNA here is from genome assembly GCA_012932125.1 of Conopomorpha cramerella. NCBI lineage: Eukaryota > Metazoa > Arthropoda > Insecta > Lepidoptera > Gracillariidae > Conopomorpha > Conopomorpha cramerella. The sequence continues at coordinate 36,046 of SJJU01002356.1, read as the reverse complement.
TTAACCCAAGTACTGATACTAGTAGGCAAACAATAATCGCACATGGCTTTGTAACAAAACTAGCTGAGGTCTCTGAACAATCATGTAGGTAAACATATTATAAATAAACCTATATTGACAAATTACAACAAACTTACATACTTAAACATTGAAATAATTTCTTTCGTATTATTATTATCATTATATACCACTACATCCTAGTATATACAAAATGTACACAATTTTTTTTTTAATTCAACTACATTCCTCACCGCCTATAAAGAAATATATTACTTGATTAATCTAGCTAGTACAGTTGCAGTGATGTGCGATGAGCCGTAGATTAGCATGCTGTACAGTCAGCCAAAAAGTAGTCTTAAGGTATCTACACAACAGACCTCGCAAACATGCTCGGCGGCTCAACTCGGCGGGTTTGGTGTGTAGAGGCCTTTACAGTTTTGATGACACTTGTAGGAAAAATTACCCTTCCTTCCATGAAATTCGCATGAAATTCAAACTGACCATTATCTTGTCTGACCGTACATAGCTCAACTTGTCCACAACTGTACCTACACTATACATACGGATATATATATATATGTATAAATATACGTACAAATTGAGAACTAAACGAAAATAAAAAAAAAACTATTTTAAAATGCTTTATTAACAGGTGCGAAAAAAATGTTTTATTCAATATATTATTTATTATGTAACTTTGTTAAATAATAATCATGGTTTCTGCTATGTAAGTACCTATAGTAGCACAGTGAAGTGAAAGATAATGAAAGTTTCTAGAAAACATACAAAAATATATAATGAACTTACATGAATAATATTGTGAAATATACATAATATTGTATTTGTACGAAATATTTCATGATTTTGATGAGACAGCGAGAGGCTTTAAGATAATAAGAGGTATTGAAGGATGACATCGAAGTTTAAGTAAATATAAAAACAGGTAAGAAACGATTTGACCGTACACTTTCTGTCTTACCTATAATAGTCTGATCGCAACCACCATAACACGCCTTAGGTATTGCGCGGGGAGGTAGGGAGGGGGAGAGTCACTCTCGCCGTGGGCCATCACAACTGTTTCGCCCTCCCACTTCCCCGCATGATACTTAAGACGCGGTAAACAGCGCTCACGGCGGGAACGACTCCCCGCTACCCCGCGCAATACCTAGGACGCGGTCTAGCGGTTACGGTCACTCTATAATATTGGTATTAACTTAATTAGAGATGCGAAGTTAAGTCAACTAAATCGTATATGATTAGTTGCTTGATTAAAACTTAGTTCAATTACTCGGGTCCTAATAATAATTGAACTAGCTTTAGTTAGCAGCTAAAGCATTAAGAAAGCAAATAGTGAAATTCATAATTAATCTCAATATAAATAAAATCACATTCACATTCACCTTTGTTTATTATAGAACGTAGGATTTATCCACTAATGTAAAATATCAGCAAATTACGACGGAAAAGGGGAAAATTACAAAAAAATAATTATGGTCTCAATGAAGTTTCTTAAATAGAGCAGCAAATGTTCAGTAAATGCTTAGTAAAGTCTTCTAATATTTTCATGATGATATTTCTGCATAAATGAAAAAAAAATCATTCATATTCATTTATTGTTATAGACCGATGTAAACCAATTGGACGTAAAAACCAGGGGACAAAATAATAGCTAAAATGAATGAATACATTGATTTTGTTAATGTACATTCAAAGCAAACGGCGACCGTGCCTGGGATAAACTGTAATAAACCTATTCTATTTCGTTATACAGGTTGTACCTAAAGTACCTTTTTTAAAGCGAAGTCTATTGTTTACAGAGTCTAGAGGTTTCAATGCTCCGGAACGAAAACGATCTCTTCATACATAAAGCCACAATCAGCTGATCGAGTTTGTATGGAGAGGTCGAATTTTTATTTGCCCCGGAGGCATTTAAAACTGTCGAACCTGGGGACCTCGGCCTAAAAGGGTGTATCAGTATCATCCTGTATAATAAATACGGATACCAAAACTAGTATATACATTGTGATGTCGAGTGTACAGTGTAATCATACATACATAAAAAATAACGACTTGTGCAACATACGACGCGTACAAAAAAAAGAAAAAAACAGTTACTACTCCTAGAAAATTGGTCATTTTCACTGAGCCTGTATTTTAATCATTATGCACCCGATAATAAAACGTACTACATTTAACAATAATGATTATAATCGTACGTCAATATCATCTATAGTAGTAAGAATAATAATTTAGTCATCATCATCATCATCATAAGATATCATCCGTTATTTGACGGTGGAGAAATGTTCTTTCCCGGTGGCATCGTAGAAACAAGTTTCTTTAGAAACTAGTGGACTCGACAGACGTTGTCAATGATTCACGTCAATACAATTAAAAAAAAATTGAGCTCTACATCGATATTCTTCCTGTCCGGACTTATATACCATAGTTCCATTACTTGGTCCTGGGGTGTCATCGTGTGCCACCGGGAACGAACGATAGTTATAAGGGGATCTACCGTATGACCACAGCCAAGATTAATTAAGGCGTTTTAGTACAAATGTTTGATAAAAAACCAATCAGTTTCTTTGCTTTTTAAGGGTGTGTATGTATGTATGTATGGCCGGTGGACAAGTAGTGTGACCCATACATTTTACTTGCATACATTTTTGACACAACGAACGTTACTATTTGTCAAGATATATGAAAATAAAAGTAACCTATTAACCGTCAGGTAAGTTATTCAGACCGAATCCAATAAAGAAAAAATGTACTTTAGCAATTTATTTTCGCCATTATTAACTGTTTGAAAGCCAATATCTTATAAATCAGACAAATTAGACAAGTGATTTTGAAGTTTATGATTATTAGAGTAGAACTCAAAATCGTGATTAAAATAAAATAAAATTAATCTTCCCGCGGTCAAGAGGTTAAGCAACGCTAGTAGAGTCGAGTTAGTGTGTGACTAGTAACCCAGCTGTCTCTTTTTCTATTCCAGAACTTAGATTCACCCAATTAACATTTATTTTCTCACAGTGAGCGGGGTCAAACAATTAGTACACTGTGTCAATCGAAAAACGAAATGAAGCTGAAAATGTTTGCGCCGTGATATCTGGTAGAAATATTAAATACAGATTTTTAACATTGTATATGTATTACTAGTCTAATTGACTATGACAGTTATCCGAGGTAATTCCTACACGAATACCTCTAACCTAACCCTCGTATGAATAAATATACCATACTCTTATTAAGCCAGATACAGCACGCGAGTCTAGAAATATAAGATATAGAACAAAAACGCACTTTGATTGGCTGAAACGTCACGCTTCGTGCGGCTCAACTCTTTTCAACAAATCACATTGTTCGAACAAAAAGGACCCAATACGAAACATGCCGATTTCGTAATTTAATTTTTGTATCTTTTATGTTAAGGTTCAATTTCATAAAATTACACATTTTGTTTTGTGTAACTTTTGTTAAAACTGTGCGAAATCGCAGCCCGTTATATGTCTTGTCTTGTTACTTTTTTCGTAGAGCGCTGTGCTAGGGAGGCAGGTCTCACAAACTAGTTATTTCTTTGAATAATCTTCTGGTATAAACTGACTAATGATCGTTACAACTTTTTATTCATACGAGGGCAAGACTTGCAACTCTAACTAAACCCTATATAAGGTTTTCTTAATATTCCCCTTACATCATAAGCGTACCCTAGCGATTCTTTCAAATTCTCATAAGGTATTAAATTTATTTTACTACACAAACCAAGCATGCGTAATTTAAGCACGGAACATCTAGTGCAACTAAACGTTGTTTTTACCATATAAATATATATTAGTTAGGCCTTCAACCCTTAACGACATCCCCAATCTAAACTAGGTCCCTTTTTAGTTCATAGTTTTACTGTTAAGTGATTCAGCTAAAATATACGTAGGCAATTATTTATATCAGTGTTTTGCCACATATTAGATCTTCATAATCACACCATAGCGATTTCATTACAAAATATGATCAACGTCACCATAAATCATTAATTTTGTGACTAACAAAACATTTGCTATAAATGTGCTATTAAAATACACACAATATTGTTGTTAACAGTAGCACGCTTTTTATCAATCAATCAGTCAATCAATATTGACAATCACGCGTCATAAAAACACACACGCACAAACAGACACACACATCACAATAATAATATCTGATGTGGCAGTTTTGTAATGTAAGTAACAGAAGAATTTGAGATATGTCTTTTTCAACAAATTCTCTCAAAAATCCTATAAAACATAAAGTTGTTCATCAATAAACATTGATGCGTTTCTCAGTTTTGTTTGCTGTAATATTGGTACCAAATTAACCCGTATCTGATGCTTTTCCTAAATAATCTACGGACTATATTTCATATTATAATATTCATAATTTCTGCTATGTATGTTGCACTGATTGATGAGGTTTTAGATTGATTGATGTCTGGTAAAGTCAAAACTTAAATCCACCAAGACCCGACATAATTATTTTTTAAACGGTTATTATCACCTACTCTTTGCATCGAGCCCTGACAGATTAAAGAATATATACCTGTTTTTTTATCTGGTAGTTTTTTTTCACGTGTTACGTAGTTTCTATGTCGCATTTTCTACCGAGAGACTCTTCTCTTGGTAATTTTTTCTTGTTCTCTCCCTATATTTTCCGTGTGGTGATTTTAAACGCTGTTGTTATGCTCCCGGGCTGTGTCGGCGGCTCGGTACAGCGGGTTGCGGTTTCTCACGGGGAACGGGTGAGCTTCCGTGTTGAACACCCACTCGTCCAGCGGTAACAGGGAGTCGTCGGAGAATAACAGGTACAGATACTGGAACGGCAAAGACAAACAACTATAAAAATATTTGTAATTGAACTGAAATATCATATTTTTTACAGCTGCCAATATAAATAAAAAGAAGAATCTCTATTTCCGTGTGGACCGATCTTTTTTGTTTTTTTTTTCTTGGCTCTTATAGCTTTAAAGCCGACAATTCTGCCACAAACAATGTAGTTGTCTTTACTAAAGAAACATTTGGCGGAAAAATACACTTATTTGAAATCACCATTAAGACTTATAGTTAAGGCATTCGTTAATAAAGTAAATATACAATAATATTCGAAGTTTTATATTTTAACCACTAATGTCTTATACAACGATAAATTAAAAACATTGGCGAAACTCGAGAACATCACTTAGCCCATGATAACAAACAACTTCCCCAAGCAACCCTAATCATATGAAGAAAACGAGAAAAAAATTTCACCTCTTATAAAAGTTACTGATTAGCTGATTGCCACTTTACATGAAAAATTAATTGCTTATTAGCTGATTGCCACTTTATATGAAAAATTAATTGCTTTTTTATACACAGGGTTTCTTGCGAAATGTTGTTTGGCATCATGGGCCTAATAATTTTTTTTTTAATGTTAAGCAGCGATGTGGTCTACGATGGAGCACACTTGTTTATTAAGTAGCTATTTACCCGCGACTTACAAAACTTTCAGACTTTAATGCGCAGGAAACACAGACGCCGCAAGTCATTCTACATCCTTGCTGTTCTTTCTCGTGTTTCCGCTAACATTTTCAATTTGACTTTGAACTCTATGGTATTCAGAATAGAATTCAAAATAAAATGTATCATTTGGCGGTTAAAAGGTTAAGGACAAAGATTAGTAATATCGTATTCATACCTTGAGCGTCTCAGCTAGGAAGAAGCTCTGCTGTACATCGTCAGGTCGCGGCGAGGTGTGGTACACGTTCACGAGCCCCGAGTACCCGCCCGGGGACCGGCAATGCTTTTCTAGCGCCTACGGAACATTTCGATTAAAATAAGTAGAGTGACTATGTATTGTGTACTTTTTGTTGGATTATTTTTAAATTGTGATGTTTCATTTTGATTATTGTGATACTTGTTAATTATATTAAGGGCTATTTAGATAGAATCTAATATTTATTTCGGGGGTTTTTTAAATTTTGCATTTTTTAACCAGCCTTTTTGTTAAGTACATGTCGCGACTAAAATACCCATCACAACAAAAAACTCCGCAAATCTTTGAATTAATTTTCAGCGAAAATTCTACAGTAACAAATTAGTAAAGTGAGAATGAGAATTTATATATTTTCAAGAACTCTCAGTGGTTTCTCAAATAAGACGACAATAGTCAGTACTCTATGTACGCCGTTACCTGCACAGCCTCCCATCCCCAGTCGCGGTATTTCTGGTCCCCGGTGAGCCGCCACATGACGAAGTAGCTCTCGAAGGTCTCGGGCCGCAGCAGGTACACCTTCTCGTTGCTCTTCTGGGCGCGCGCCTCTACAGCGCCGCTGAACCTGTTATGCAAAGGATTTTGTAAGTAATTTATTTTTACATAGTCAAATCAAATAGTTTATTTCTTCATCGTTATAAGTGCTATTACATACAAATATACAGTTGTATAACAAAGCTTGATGAAGGTCATGTATGATTTTAAAAACAAAAGTAAACTTCTCCTATAGTGTCTTTATGAATGACTAGCTTTCCGTCCGCGGCTTCACCCGCGTGGACTTCGGTTATATTGCGGTATAAGAAAACTTATCATTCCTACGGAAAAATCCAAGTTTCCCTCGGGAATATCATTTTTTTCGGGATAAAAAGTATCCTATTATTTAATCCGAACTTTACGAATTCACTTTCAAAGCAATGGTTCAGTAGTTACGGCGTGAAAGCGGAACAAATAAACAAACTTACTTTCCCATTTATAATATTAGTAAGAAGTACGAGTATGATTAGGTCAGTAACATGAGACCTTATATTGTGTTCACTGTCACTGTCACACGGCGTATTACTTTAAGGCACCGTACGGGCCCCAGGAGTAACCATTTACCAAGCTACGTAATTGATGGTAGGTAACAATGTTTTTTTCTGCTTTTTGTCGATTAAAGGTAACATGTAAAATTATTGTCACCCTACACTTTAAAGTGGCCATTACGCATTTGGATTACACATTGTTTTTTTCGCATGAAATGTTTGACTGAAAGAATGCTCTCTCATTGCTCATCGCTTGTTGAACAATGAACCATGATATATGTCCAAAATCCAAATAATCATCCCGAGAAGACATTGCTACAGTAAAACAATGTTTATTTAATACTACAGCGTCAATCTGAAATACCCTGTATTACTATACAATGAAAACAACGAAGGTTAGCTGATATTTGATCCATTTCGCACCCTGAAATATACATCTTAATAGAAAATCATTTTCGACGCTACGATGTACCGTTCAAAGGTACAACTATATACTGTTGCGAGCTCGTTATTCCCACCCAGCATTCATTCATTCTACATCAGCAACATAACGTCTACTGCTGGACGAGGGCCTCCCCCAATGAGATCCGTCATTTGGGGTGAAATGACGGATACATACATACATACACTTCACGCCTGTCTCCCAGAGGGGTAGGCAGAGACTACAGATCTCCATTTGTCACGATCCTGACATACCCCCTTTCGCTTCATCTACATTCATACATCTTTTCATACATGACCTCCGGTTTCGAGTACTTTTCACGCCACCTTCGGTCAGGACATCACCAATCTGGTCTTTATAACTACGCGAATCATCCGTCTCAAATGACGGATGATTCCATGATTCCCAGCATGCGTTACCTGAATGCCTCCGGGCCGAGCTTGGACTCGGCGCGGTCGTAGCTCTCGTGGCATGTGTGCGTGAGCCGCAGCGCCGCCTCGTGGTAGCGATCGCGCACGGAGTTGTCCAGCGTGTGCGCCGCCAGACCGAACATGCCGCCTGGAAGGTTTGAGGTTACAATTAATACATACACACACTTCACGCCTTTTAATCCCAAAGCGGGGTAGGCAGAGGCACTTGCTTAGTAAGCAAATGCCCACAGTTCACCAAGCGTATTTAACCCAACGTGACAGGGGGTGAGCCCATCGCCGTTATAGGGTTCACACACCTTGTGGTGTGCGGGTTTTCATCACGATGTTGTCCTTCACCGTACGAGCGTTGCGTTGCGTACATAGGCTATGAAAAAGAGTCCCATTGGTACACGTCCAGTAGCCGGACTCGAACCCGCGACCTCCCGGTTACAAGTCAAGTATCCGACCAACTGGACCACAGACGCTCACTGGACCACAGACGCTCATACATAGTATAAAACAAAATCGCTTCTCGCTGTCAAGTTTTCTTCCGCTGTCTATCTCTATGTATCCGTAGATCTTTAAACCTACGCAACGGATTTTCATTCGGGTTTGTTTAACCTTTTAACCGCTATTGACATATACCAGACACAGCAGACCAGTAATTTTGCCTATGGTATTCAGAACAGAATACAAAATCACGAAAACAAAATGTATCATATGGCGGTCAAAATGTTAACAGATAGAGGAAGGTATGTGTATGATACATAAATATCTGAGATTATTACATTAGCAGAGAATCACTGTTAATAATGTATTAGAGTGTGAAAGTGAGGCAATCTGTCTCATTAACTTGAAGTGACAATCGACTAACCAATCGTGCTGTTTTGGTTCAAGTAAAACTAGCGCTTATACGTCCATAAGTTTTTTTTCCCATGGACCATGGATTACATCACGGTGTTTTCCGTTACGGTATGAGCGTTTCGTAGCGCACATAGGCTCTGAAAAAGAGGCACATACATAAGAGCACAACTTAAGCCATTGGCTCAAAAGTATGTAATCAATGTCTTACAAACTCACCAGCAAAACAAGACAGATGGTCCATCTTCTCCTCCAATATCCTGCCGTACTTGAGCTCAGCGAGGTACGCGAGCCCGCCGGGCGACACGCGGTACATGCGGTCGAGCGCCGGCGGCATCGCCTCGTCGAACATAACGCGCGCGCTCTCGTCCTCCCGCCCGGTCACCAGCCAAGCCTTGAGTAGGTACTCGTAGAACGAGTCGCCCAGGGCACCGAGGGACATGTGCTCTGTAAGTACGGGTTATGCCGATTAATAAAACACTAATCGCAGTCACTCGTTCAACGTCGCTTAGCTGAAACCGCTGAGCCCTTAAAGCTAATCCTTAAAGCCTATATTTTTCACGAAAATCGTCACCGATTGGGTTCCCACCAACGGATACAGGTGGCGAGGCCGACCCAGGAGAAGATGGCGGGACATAATTAAAAAAAAAAACACCATTAGGTGCGCGATATACACAATTTTAAAATTTGTTTGAAAACGCGAACCCACGCCGGGTGATATTCACACATCAAAAGTGTCTAGGGAGAACTGAACGCAAGGTATACAGCTAGCACTATATATATATACGATTAAGTACCAATTTCCCACAGACAAATGTTTAAAAAACGTTTTACTCCTATAATCCTATATCACGTAATACGGACAAACGAGTACTTAGAAATATGTATTTACAACATTTTATGGCATAGGTTGCCTTTTTAGGGAGCCTGATAAAGGGCATAGGCATTGTGTGTACCAAATTGCTTTGGTGTGAAAGCGAGCGACAGAATTAATTTCTCATCTGTATATATATAAAAGAAAGTCGTGTTAGTTACACTATTTATAACTCGTGAACGGCTGAACCGTTTTGGTTAAAAATTGGTGGGGAGGTAGCTTAGAACCGTGAGACGGACATAGGAAACTTTTTACCCCGATCCTGTTGGTCGCGTCGCTATAGAGGGTGTTATAGTTTGTATGAAATACTGAAACTACGCGAATGAAATCGCGGGGAGTCAACTAGTTTATAATATTAGTACGGATTTAAGAGACTTCGCTAAAACCAACCAAACAAAACAAAGTTATGATGGCAATTTTATTAATCAACGGTAGTCTCTAACATTTGACCTACTGACAAGTTAACCTACATATTTATGAACCCTCTTATCAACAATTATCGTTTGTTACTTGTTAGGTACTTGTACAATAGGGTACTTTTTATCCCGGAAGAAAATGATATTCCCGAGGGAAAACAAAAATATTCCTTTATACCGCAATATAACCGAAGTCCACGCGGGCGAAGCCGCGGGCGGAAAGCTAGTAATAAATAAAACTAAACTATACAGAGTGCAAAAGGGACCCGAGCATGGTCTTATAAACGTTGTTGGGTTGGTGCCGGGTCAGCTATTTATATATAAAATTAATCTTGAAACGGATTGCTGTCCGCCGCAGGCTTCGTCAATACGCATAAAAGTATAAGGTACAAATAAATACCAACAAAAGCTTCGTGTCGTGCTTATTTTTAACCGACTTCAAAAAAAGGAGGAGGTTTTAAATTCATCGGTATATTTTTTGATGTTTGTTACCTCAAAACTTTTGACTGATTGATTGATGAACCGATATGGATGATTATTTTTTTATTTGAAATCTCATTTAAATTCAAGCTCCGACAAATGGTATCCATGCGAAAACCACAAAATGTGCAAAATTTTACTCGTTTAAGTTCTCAGTTCTTTCATTCTTTTAAGTTATTGTAACTAAACAGACGAATAAAAAACAGATATTTTATGAACACGGGTTGGCGATCGCAGCGGTGTTGTGGTGTAACTCACAGCGCTGCTGCCCGTCCTTTGGAGAGATCCCTGGGTCGCCTTTTATGACCCCTTATGACGGGAAAAGCTGACATATCATAAAAGCATCTCATCGGAATCAGTTACGGAACCGGCCTTCATTGTCTTACTAATTCAACTCGATGTTTGTTTGTTGTACACGAGTCATTAAATAGCTGTGATCTCAGCGCCGACAATCGACAGCCATTAAAAATCAATTGCATGTGTCCATTTTCCTTCGCTTTATGATTTGTAAACCCTTTCAGTGACGCGTCGCGCCAGTCGAAGTTATGACAATTAAAACTTCTGTTGTCTTATTTTCTGTGTCCGCGACTGCGGTTCACTGCAACGGCGGGTATTGGTTGTTTTTATTTTATTTTTTTATTTTACTAGCTGTCCCGGCAAACATTTGCTATAATAAGTGGCCTTTGTACCCCGTGTATTGGGAGAAATAGAACTGGTAGATGCATAAAAAATAGAAAGTAGCCGATTTTCAGACCGAGCGCAGCGCGCCTAAAAAATTTTGTAAAAATAGGTAAAGCCGTTTCGGAGGATTAGGGTAACTAATTGTGACATGAAAATTGTCTATATTAGATTTATTAAGGGCAACCAACAAGAACTTACAGTAAACATTATATGACAATATTGGTAAGTGCAGCCTTAATAATAGGCTACCACGAAGAGGAAATAAGTTTGTACAAAAACACCTTAATTACAAAACACAGTGGAATTTCCACTGTGGAAACAATTTCTTCAATACACAAAGGAAAAAAGTTATTAGATTAATAATCATAATTGAATATTAATAGAACTAATTAGGTCGCGATTGAATGGAGATGTGTTCTGTCTATTACGGCTTGTTATTACAATTTGATGAGAGAGACAGAGAGATTTATTTGCACCAAAAAAACAAGAAAAAATGCCCATAATCGTAGATTTTTATGTTTTGTCGACTATGACGAACCAATATTTAAAACACAGAAATGAAAAAGTAAACAGAAACAAAGATAAACACAGAATGCAACATAAAATAAAATATAATAAAGACAAAAACACAGAAAAAAAAGAAATTGAATAAATAATTAATAATAGACGCGCCATAAAACAATAAAAAGCAGTTATAAGGTAGTTAAAGTTACTCACTCTGCCCCCACTGTCCCGTGCGCGGGTTGATGAAGTTGGGATACAACCCCTCCGGCTTCTCCACGTTGCGCAGCACTTCTCGGATCTTGTTCACTTTATTCTTGTACACTGAAATAACAAACATCGCTTTATTACATTACTTTGAATTCAGGCCTGTAAAAAATCCCTTGGACGTAGTGGCTAAGGCTGTTCCGGGGGCCTCGGCAATAACGCGGGAGTGGTCACCGTGGGGTTTTAGTGGGTGCGAGTCCCACATACCCCCGCCGCTGTCCCCGTTAGCGGTGGGGTATCCATAACGGATTTCCACACGATAAAAAAAAGGCCTGTAAAAATACAGTTCACGCCTTTTAATCCCGAAGCCGATTGTTCACCAAGCGTATTTAGGAATTATATATTTGAATAATTAAGTACATAAATACACTAGCTGAAAAATCTACCTAGGCAAACCTATGGCCCAATGATTATCACTTTGTAAGCCGTGTATTGGAAGAAAGGCTGGTAGGGATATGAAAGAAATACAGATGTCTGTCGATTCTCAGACCTAACCCCATGGGAACATAAAATTTCATGGCCTGTTTCTGGTACTTTATGTGATATTGAAGTTAATACAGATTTCGATATAATATCAGCGAAGTCCGCAGTAAATTATGCCGTCCACACGAAGAACATCATAAACTCAGAATAGTTTCTGTTTGTCTTTGGAAAAGTGACTTTAGAAGGTATCTTGACCCTAATAGGGATTATAGAAGTGAGTTTTTGTTGTAGTTACTCCCATATATCTGCACTTGGCTAAAAGAATTTCAATGTCTACACTAGATATTAGAAATAAGTAACAATGTCAAATTGTCAAGTATTCAAAATGTAAACAATCAATAAAATATTGCGCAAAACAACTATAATGAAGATTTATGTTCAACAGGAGTTGTGGTTGCATATTCATAAGAAGAGGCACCAAGTTTTCCGTCAAGGCTAGCTTTGTAACTCTCGCTAGGATATTGCCAGTGAAAAATCGTTTCTAAAAGGACTTAAGATATGACAAATGAGGAGCAAGAGCAAGGTGTGGTGTGTGGTAGGTTACTTATTTCACCGGTTAATAACAAAAATGGAAACGGAAAATAATATACATTCTTAAAAGAAAGTGGGAACTACTTTGATAATACAGATTTGTTGTGATGCCGTTAAGGTAGTACAATCAAAGACATTTAGAAAATTCACTGCTCGTTATTGAACTTTTTTTGGAGTCTGTAGCTACTTGAAAATGTCCCTTAGTTCCATGTCGTAGAGAAAGGGACGGGAAAGAATAGATCCATTTAGAAGCTGACTACATACGAATTAGCTACAAAATAGCTGTATTCTTTCCCGTGCCAGCTACCAAATCCAGCATATGTACTAAAAGTTGAATTTAACCAGACAAATGTTTGCGAATGAATATGATTTGTAACTTCGCTCCGGAAATGTAGAACGCATTACAGCACCTACAACATGTCAGAATAATAATACCTACAAACAGTTTGCAACAGGAAAATTGCTTTTAAAAGAAAATCTTTTCCTCGTCTGTTACAGGTTATCTGATCAAACGACACCAATAGGTATAGTAGACCTACATACATTATACCAATCGAAGGCCACCCACTTATGCACCGTACGTACGTACAATTATAGCGCAAAAATTCACATAACAATAAATAGAAATGACGCTCGGCGACATCATAAACAAGATCTTGAAAGCGTTCATACGAATCGATGAAATCATCATGAAGATACTGGCGGATATAATCCGTGAGCTGCTCCTGAACCCGATCATACGTTTGTACTACATTGGTCAGAGTGGGGACCAGGGGAACAGAAACAACCAGCAGGTGCCACAGAATCCTGAACCTCTCTCAAGGAACGAGGAAGGTAACAAATCACCGTGAACCGCGTATTGCATTTTATGTAACAACAATGATTAAGGTAGCATATAATAAAATACAAACACTCCACATCTTTAAACACAAGTGCAATTATAGTGTTTCGTATAACGAATACAACAATTACTTTATAATGAACGTTATTTGTATGGTTAATTCAAGGATTTTATTTTACCTTATTATTATTACTTTTTAATTTACTGGACATATAATATAGTAATTGGATACGTACTATAGGGAACATGGAAAATCTCTGATAACTTCTGTTACAATTTTCTTTAGGGCGTATTTGGTCCCATTTTCAAGAAACGGCTAATTGATATAAAACGACATAGTTATACCTAAAAGTTCTATCAATCCAATTTCCCTGAAGCTTTTATATTGTAACTAACAACTGATGGGAAAACGTGATACCTATACAAATCAATAATGGCGTCCTACAAAAAGAAAATGGGGATTTATTGGTCGAGGTTTTATGGCTTCTACATTTCTGGATTCGGAATTCTTTTCTTACTCTGGCTTCGGCATTATCTACACTATAATCGAAAAGTATTTTTGTATTGTATTTAATTATGATATTATAAGTGATCCGTCAAAGAACCAAAGTCATCGATATAGCACATCGGATTAGCAAGGTGAAGTGGCAGTGGGCCGGCCATATTAGCCGTAGAACCGTTCTCCGCCGCTCGAATCCATAGAAGCCGGTAAACGAGTTCTCTCATGGAGACTGCGTCTCGGTAAACGGAGTATAGGACGCCCTCAGGCATGGTGGACTGATGATATGCGCAATATAGCTAACTGCGAGAAGCCAACATTACAGTGGCATGCAATTGAAGAGGCCTATGTCCAGCAGTGGACGAATATGAGCTGATGATGTGGTGAACTATGTGGCATTACGATAATGTCATGGTAGATGTTACAAATTAAATGCAGTGTATCAATTACCCTGTAGGGCATAGCAAAATCTAAATATATAAAAAAGCTGACTGACTGACTGACATATCAACGCACAGCCCAAACGGCTAAACGTAGGGACTTGAAATTTGGAATGGACATAGCTTAGGTACCGTAGGGGTGTACTAAGGAAGGCATTTCCGAAATTCCCACGGGAACGGGAATTAGCGGGATGGAAAACGTTTGTATGAACAATCTAAACCGCTCAAGGTAGAAGCTTGAAATTTGGGATGCAGGTACTACGCGAATGAAATCGCGGGGCGTCCACTAGTTCATAATAAAGTGCTTATATCTAGATACCTTATCACAAAGAAGGATCATAATGTATACCGGATATACTAGCGAATTCTATGCAGAGATTTTACGTACGTTTTTCTATTGACACCGGAACAAGAACTTCATTAAAAATACAATTTAGATTTCATACAGGTTGACAGAGTTTGCCAAGCACATATTACGAATCCATTATCTAATGTACTATGTAGATCGCATATCGCGTTATCCGGCACGCAGACGGACGTGATCATCATCGTCGTACATAAAGCTAAGATATAAATCTCAGCGAAGCAGACATATACTAACAGTGGGGTTATAACAATAAGAAAACGTCCGTTCGTTTCGTGTCTAACGCTACGTCCTCAGTGAACGATTTCATACGATACTTACGATGTTTGTTTTGATGTTTCGTATGAAATTCGTCCGAAAATCGCAAGCCGAATTGACGTTTCCGCAACGCAACTACTCGTACGAATGTCAGTCGGAAAGACGTAGGACATCGTATCGGACCGCATCGTATCAATTTGCTCACTGAGGACGTCGAGTAAGCTTTCATTTTCGTCAACATCCACCAAACGCAGCTTGCGGTGCTGTGCCGTGATTGGTGTTACGTCGCTCATCATGATCAGTGACATGACGCCCACTGTTGGACGAGGGCTTCCCCCATTGATTTCTTTGATCAATTGGGGAAAATGCCTATAATCGCCACGCTTGGAAGGCGGGTTGGCGATCGCAGTAGTGTTGTGGTTTCATTCACAGAGACCGCTGCTGCCCGTCCTCTGGAGAGTTCCCTCGGTCGCCTCACACGATCTCAACGGCGGGAAAACTTGGGCTGGGGTGGTGACACATGTATTCTATTCGCAGTCATCAACACGAATGAATCGATATGATGAAACGTGTGATCGTTTTCTTAGTGTTTTAACCATACTGTAGCACAGTCTAGCAAGACAGTGGTCTTCAAGAAACTAGTGAGTTTGATAACACTTTGGAGGTCATAAGCTTAAAAGCTTAAACATAAGTTAAGCTTAGGTGTTCATTCCATAAAAAATGCGTTAGGTTCTCTGTTCTAACTGCAAGTATGACCCATTTATAATTATTCGCTAGTTTTTTTCACACGATCTTATTTTAACTTATCAATACTCGTTTTGATGTCTCAGTGTTAATTACTGCAGGGTCAAATTTAAAGAATGTTCAGTAACTTTAACAACATGTCTATTCTTAGATGCAAATATAATAACAGTTGCATGTAGAAGAAATTACATACCTACCCCTATAATCGGCGCATACTTGTATGAGAGACACGGATTTTTTTTCATGACTGCATTAATTAAGCCATAATAAGAAACATTGCCTTGATGATGATGATGATGATGAAGAAACATTGCCTTGATGATGATTGATGATCCTTACCGTCGTTTCCAGTGATGTCGCTGAGGTAGGTGAACTCCATGTGAAGGGTCCCCACCTCTGAGAGGATGCTGTGAGGTCCCGCCCAGTGGTACTGACGGCTTGTCTGGAAATACAAACAATTTTTATTAAAAACAACGGTCATTAGACCAAAACTAGGATACTTTAGATGCCTTTTATCTATGGGGATAATTTCTGCAAAGGGTACGGTAGATCGAAACCTTATTTACCAAAATAATAAAAAAATGAATAATTCGAGTCGAAAACACCTATCTGGAAAATTGTAAAAAGAATGTAAAAAAAAGAAGAGGTTCTCAATTCGTCAATATTTTCTTATTTTTTTAAGTTTGTTATCTCAAAACTTTTGACTGGATACTCCGATTTGGACGAATATTTTTTATTTGAAAGCTGGTGCTACCCGTTTGATTCTACTTAAATTTGGTTCAATTCCGACAATGGCTTCCGTGATAAAAGCACAAATCTGTTAAATTTTACTGATAGATATAGTCCTGTTGTTTTTTCTTTAAAGCTATGTTAATTTCTAATGGAAAGCGTCTGTGGTCTAGTTGGTCGGATATTTGGGAGGTCACGGCCATTGGTACACGTCCAGCTATTGGACGTGTACCAATGGGTATCTTTCAGAGCCTGTGTACGCAACGCAACGCTCGTACGGTCAACATCGTGATGAAACCCGCACTCCACAAGGTGTGTGAAACCTATAACGGCGATAGGCTCACTCCCTGTCGCGTTGGGTTAATAAGCCTGGTGAACCGTGTGCACATGCATAGCAACTGCCTCTGCCTACCCCGCATTGGGATTAAAAGGCGTGAAGTGTATTATTTTAATTCCTAATGGTGCTGAAAGACCAATCTCATTAGTCATATTGACCGGATGACATCATCCGAGCCTAGCCGGGTTTTCCTCTAGTACTTAAATAAATACACGGATATACTACCCGGATACAAACAATTAAAGCTGTGGTCAAAACAATCCTTAAACTTAATCAAGACGAAAAGCAATCTAATCCACCACGAAGTCCTTGGGTAGTTTGTTCTCAAACAAATTTGTTGAATTGATTAAACCGTATTGGATGACTGATAAATTCCGTAGACGACCACTAATTTCCCCGAAGAACATTACTGTACTAACTTAACCATATTATTATAGCTATCTAACAGGCATTTCATCTACATAGTATCATATACCTAACTACATAATATGCATCGAAAAAGAGAAGTTCACCCTGTCCGTATCAGGGTTAGCTGAAGTGTACTGTTTCTGTAGGCCCCGCTAAGTCCAGCTGTAAAATGCCGCGGAACAAAAAAAAATCGATCTCATCTCACAAAAAAGAGCCCGTCTTTCTTTTTTGTTTCTGGACATAAGACGCCTGCTGAAATAACTCAATACTTTGAGAATCAATCGACTTCGGCATAAAATGGTGTTTTCGCATCACCATGTATAAGAAAGGAAAATTTCCAACCGGGATCGCTAAAGCTTGAGACTTGAAATTTGCTGTGTAGTTTGCTACTAAAGAGATTATAGTAGCATTTTGTACGAAAAATGAAATTACGCAAATGAAAATCGTTACTACCACTATTATGTCGATAAATAAAACAATGAATTGCCGAAAAGGAGGTACGTATTACTCCTGACGGATAAGTTCTCGACTTTCGAATTGTTGCAACGATGTGGTCTACGATGGAGCTCGCTTGCTTATTAGATAACTGTTCACCCGTGACTGGAAAATATACTCAGAGTATACTGCACAGGAAACATATACTCCGGTAAGTAATTCCGCAATCTGGCGGTCACACTATAAAAGATCCACCATCCTGCCTGATGTTAAGCAGCGATGTGGTCTACGATGGAGCACACTTGGAGCAAAAGTCGACGCAATGTGATGACCTGACACGGGTGACGTGACGTTTCGTTCTTCTTCTGACTGTCCGGAGAGGGGTCGAGGGGAGAGGTGAGGTATTTAGTCTAAATTATACTTTCCCACTAATTAAACTTTATTTTAATTAACCTTTATGTGACTAGAAGATTGATTTAACTACTTTATGTCAATAGGTACGGTAGTTCAATTATTGTTCATATTTTTTCCATTTACCGTTTATTTCTAAATGGAATAATTACGCCAATAAATCAATGAACACTGTTCAATGAATTATCTATACATTGGATGGCGTTCAAGCATAGCTTACTATTATGCATGAAAAATCAATTACATGTTGTATGAATGTAATACAGATAACATTTATTAATCTATGTAATTACATGCGATAACGCAAGAAACCAAAAACATACTTCCTCAAAACTAAACGACATGCAACTTTTTTATGAATTCATTCTACTATGTCCGATGGGAAGGTCGCATTGTTACATGCTTACGGAAAAACTACAGAAAAGATTTTGTGGAAGCAATGTGGGGAGATATAGTATAAAAAAGATAATTTAGACTGATCCATGAAAATTTTACGTTCGTTCAAGAATAACAATGGGGAATTTTCATTGACGTTTTTCTGACTGGGCGGGGAACTGTCATTACTGTCATACTTTCCAAACAAAGTTTGATAGTAGTGACAGACCGAAAATCTGTCAGAAAAACGTCAAAGAACATTCCCCATTGAATGCAATTAACAATCCGCCATGACACTTTGTGTAAAATAGCACGCGATAATAATTTACGAGACCGGCTTAAATTTTATCCTACGCTAGAGGTTAAAAAAGGGCACCATGTAAATCACGTAACTTGTATTAGGACATACCAACATTTTACTTCGAATTTCCCACGGCGACGAACTGCCAGAGATATTTCGTCGGTCCACGTATATATAACGCGATATTTCTGTGATCTTAAGCAACAGTTCATGTCTAGCAATGGACGTCGGTGCGCTGGTATGAGAAGCAGCAGACAAATCAAAGATGTATAAGGACAACATTTTATTTTAAATTATACGTATACAACTAGCAAGCAAGTCTGAACAAACATTTGTTTTGCCATAGGAAGTCGCTTTTGTACCCCGTGTATTGGAAGAAATATACCTTTCAAACCTTCCCTGGACTTCCAGTTGTGATTCAAGACCAAAATTAGCCAAATCGGTCCAGTCGTTCTCGAGTTTTAGCGAAACTAATGAACATCAATCCATTTTTATATATATAGATTAAGTTCATCTTATCTTTCGTAATATCTATGCATACTGAAAACTGTAAATAAACTACCCAAAGCGAAAGACTGTATGCAATATAAGCTATTTCGATTTTAAATAAAAATGAGTTATATTGCATAAATCATCATCATTTTCCTGCCCTTATCCCACAGTAAAGTGGGGTCGGTGCAACACGTTTCCTTTCGTCATTCATCTCTGTCATTCGTCATCTCTGCAGTTACACCTTTCACGCACATGTAATTTTTCACACAGTCCATCCATACCTTCTTTCGTCTCCCTCTTCCCTTGTATCCTTCCACATTCATACTCATCACTTTCCTTGTTACATGGTTTTCATCCCTCCTCATGACGTGCCCTCTGTCTGTCTGTCTTCTGTCTCTGTTATATTGCATAAATATTTGCCAGAATCGATAACCAAATTATATGAAAATAAGAAAGTAAATAAAAACACAACCATTCACAAGTAAACAAAAACAACTTCTAATGAAAATATAACATACACTTGACGCCTATCTCCCAGAGGGGTAGGCAGAAACTACAGATCACTATTTGACACGGTCCTGACATACCCCTTTCGCTTCATCTACATTCATACATCTTTTCATACATTTCGAATACTTTTCACGTCACCAGTACATCACCAATCTGGTCGATGTGATATGTCCTTCCAGGGTGACTTCTACTCACCTGGCCCATTACATCAATGTCTAATATAAATGTCAAAAGCTATCTTCTTAATTTACAAATAAAGTATAAGGTTCGCATTTCGCAACACTACCGGTCCCCAATTTAAAATACTGCAATAAAACATACCTAGTTTTCATTTAAGCGAGTAAAGGACAATACAGTGAAACAAACTTTACCTAGCAAATTGTTTGAAGTATTAACGAAGGCAACATTTTTGGGTCAGAATTTTCGTCGCAAAGCGCTTGCAGTTCACTGCAGCAATAGATTTCAACTTCAAGAGGTCCTATAACGTCACGAGCACGGGGCTGGTTTTGTAACTCTTTGGCTGTATTCGCGCAATAAGTATTAATTTATTTGAGATATCAACAGCACTGTAAAATATTTTATATCATTTAAAATACTATGAATACAGCTAGACCAAATATCCACAGAAGAACAAAAAAATATCAGAAGCAAAATACTTTGACATGTACTAAGACGTAATAAATATCTAAGATACATTTGACTGTGTGATTGCACGAGAAGCACCAATTTAAAAAAAAATATTTAATCATCTAAATGAATTCAACTAGTGGTAAAACAAAATGTTGATCAGTCGGATTGAGAACCTCTTCCGCTTTTAAGGTCTGTCGTGAAGCAGTGGCGTGCACACCATATAGGCAAAAAGACACTGCCTACCTTAGTATTTTGGGTACCCGACCTAATAAAAGAGTTATTGCTAGATCCTTCTTTTGTTGTACTCACGACGTAGGCTAACGAAGGTTCTGTGTTTTGTGGATGAGTAGATAGGTAGGTACCTATATTTCGTACAGACAAGTTACCGTACATAGGTGTCAATCCTTGGGATTACTGCCTACCTTGTCGTAAAAAGCCAGTGCACGCCACTGCTGTCAAGTATATTCTAAAAGGTAATGATGTGTACATTACGTATATTTGTGTGTGTGTGCGCTATATATCGTGAGCCTCTGTAGCCTAGTTTTCGGATATTTGATCTTAACTTGAGTTTAGAGACCGAATATACCAAATGGACGTTTTTTTCATATCCTGCCTAATGCTTATATGCAACTGCAACTATAACTCATATTTTTTTTTTGGTTTTTAACTTTCCTTAGGGAAAGTTGTTAGGTATGGCTGAGGGACTTCTCGAGAATCACAAACGTCTTGATTTCGCGTTGTGGATGGTTTCACACCAGCATACGACAAGTTGTGTGAAACCTATAGCGACGGGGACCCCTATCACCTTGGGTTAAATACGCTTGGTGAACCGCGGTGAAGTGTGAAATGTGACCTTTTGTTATTACCCATCTTTTACTTTATTTCGCCATTTGCCTATCCCGCGTCGGTATTAAACGGCGTGGAGTGAGTTTATTTACTTTTTCTTAATTCAGTCCGATTTTTAAGATGTCTCTTTGCCTGTTCAACTGACAGAAAACTCGTAGGAAGATTTGAGTAATCTTAATCAAGTGCATACATGAGGATAAATTATTACTCATCGATATAATTTTTACCCTATATGTATGACAACATCGCGTTTTGTTATAGACTATGTGTATTCATAAAACGTGAAAACGTTGATTACCTAGTTAACCTACACACATCAAAATTGTCTAGGGATCAAAAACATTTTTAGCACAAAAAAAAAATCTATTTTATGTAAATCAAATCTAATCATCCGGATTGGCCTCCTACCTAATTCCCCATGCCTGTATAAATGACTTATCACCACATTTTGAATAAATGATGAATGGATTCAGTTTTTGTAAGATATATTCTTGATTGCAATCTTCTAAAATGTACTTGATCCCTAGACACTTTTGATGTGTGTAAATTAATTCAGACCAGATGTATACTCTCGTAGTTGCATCGCTCTGGCATTGCAGCGGAAAACGATGTGCATCGCTGTTTTACTATAGACGACATTGAAATGAAAGTAACGAAGTCAGCAATGCACATCGTTTGCCGCTGCTCTGAGCGATGCAACTACCAGAGTCTAGTAGACTTAGACCCCAGTTTGTCCGTATTTAGCGTACATTGGACCAGATTTTGAGACCTTCACTTGCAATGCAGTGTTTTAACTTGAATGAATACCACAGTAACTAAATTACTTTGTTACAATATGGTTGAGGTATCTTGTAATACTTACTAAAATGTTTAATACACATATTGGTAGTTTAGGTGGTCTAATTGGTCGGATCCTTGACTTGTAACCGGGAGTCCATTTACTTTAACGAGAGCCTCTGCCTACCCCGCATTGGGTTAATAGGCGTGAAGAGATTTTTTTAAATTAAAGTAAAGTTGATACTATATTTTAGTCGTAGGTAAAAATTAAATTTCGCCATTCTGTGCGTGCATTACGAGTAATATGCAAACATTTTTGTATGCACAAATTCGTAGCCGGTCATGCGTAAATACTTGCACTAAGCAAATAATTATGCTATACATTGAACCTTGAGTTGCTAAGGCAATTTATTGCATGAACTATTAAAACGTCATATATGTGACAGATATTATCCCAACGAGCATGTAGACCATTCGTTTTTAGAATATACCTGACAGTGTCACGTTGTAGTTCTATCCCACTCTCTAGTAAGTCACCAGAAAAGGATAGAAGTGCAAAATACCGCGCTGTTAAGTTTATTCTAAAAGCCAATGAAATGTACGAATGTAACGTTATCGCTTATATGAAATCGATTTACCTTGGTAGTAGGGTTGATAAGGGCGGAAGGCAGTCCAGTCGGTGTGTCAAACGCCGGCAGCAAGGCATCGGCCACCTCCACAGCTTTGTCTTTGAACACCGTGTCACCAGTCAAAGCGTAACAAGAGAGCAGCCCGCCGATAAATCGGATTGTCGTTTCAAACACAGACAAGTCCGCGTCCTGAAACAACAAAAAGTACGGTTTAAAAAAAGAACATCAAGTTACATCCATTAAGCTAACAAAGGCGAACCGTAGACAACAGCTGGCGAGAAACGGTGTCAAACATTTTTTCGGCTTTTGAGGTCAAAATTAAAATCGTCCGATATCGAAATACCACTTTGCTTTGTAAGTAGACTAAAGGCGTATTTACTATGTACATACATGTACATACAACTTAACATTCGTTTCACTGGCAAAAGCCTCTGATACCTTAAAAGAACCGTGAGAAAAACCAGCTGTGACTTTTCCCGAGATCCGAAATAAAATAGTGCCTACTTCTTGGACTCGCAGCCGCCACACTACGAGAAAAATGTTCGCGAATTTCATGAAAAATAGTCATTCGTCGCACAACGTCCAAACACAATTGCCTGCGACCAGCAAACTAATATAATTCGACTTAAAACTTCCGCTTGCATACTATTCACGTTGCTGACATTCTGATGTCACCAACTACTGTAGGCTGGACTGTTTCAGTAAAAAGTTAATGAGCAAATGTGAAGTTCGCGAGTGCACCGACATGCATAAGTAGTTACACCACGACTACACATTCACGACACAAAACGACAATGTCGGAAGCACAAAGGCTTATTACACGTATTGTTACTTCAATTGGTATTAATAAAGGAAACGCGAGTAGGGAATTGGAAAAAACAGGTCGCCGGCCTGTTTGGGGATTGTGCGAACATCGGAAATTGCTTTTGTCATCGCGTTAGCTCCCTACGAAAACTTGGAGACGCTTCGTCATATACACGTGCGACATTTAACACGCTCCATTTTATAGTAATATATTTATTGCACAAGAGTTTAAGTAAGGCTGGTCTCGAAGAGTAAAGTGGTCGAACGTAACTAATATTTCGCCAAGACAGAAGCCCCGCAGGGATTCGAGGGCATCGGGGACTTCCATTCAAAACGTTTCTTTCGGAAATTCGTCACGACTCTGAGCTTTAAAAGGCTTCGCTTCGTGTGTTCTCAACCCTATTGAAAGGTTACTTCGCCGCCAATACTCGCTGCACAGCGACAACTTATCGAGGCGGCAAACTCTTCCAGTTTTGCAATTAACGCGACTTTTGGTAACTTTAATATTAATGGGTCCTTCGCGAGCGATTTACATTGAACCTTAGATACAGTTGATACAAGTATTTTACTATGTAAAGTATGTTGCGTTTAAGGTTTCCCTTGAATCAGGGTTCCGGAATAAATGGCGGTGTGCACTCGTGGAGTCAGCGGTTCCGTAACTGCTTATTTGTGGTAGTAATCAACATACAAGTACCAATTAAAGCGATTAGCGTTAAAGTTACGTCTACCGCAGTTGAACGTGTAACCTATTTTAGCTGAGTGAATGCTAACGTTTCATTTCGCGGTGAAACGGTAAATTCTCGATAAATTAATACACATATCAGTACCTTTTTATCTAACTGACGAGGTGAACGACAGTTTCCGAAATATTGTCATTGATTTTTATGATAATTTTGTGTTTTGGTTTCAAGAAATGTTAATAGTTACTTATTGTTCATATTTGCATGCGTTAACGGAGATTTTAAAATTTGGTAGTTGGACATTCTTAGAGATGGGTTAAGTAAATATAAAAAGTATTTGATGTCGAACACCTTTTGAGAAGCTTCCATAATAAGTTAGAGCTAAAAAATCAAAACATCACGTGCCTCTGTCATGTGATGCGACAAGAGGAGAATTTTCCTAAACTTACAGTACATTTAAACTCAGAATTCAGTCATATGAAAAAAAAAGAGAAGTGAATGTCAGTATGGTAAATGACAAAAATAGGAGACATGCAATGGAATAATAGACCGACCCTATATACATATAAGGCACAGGAATTGATGATTAAGTAAGACCCATAATAAAAGTGTATAAAGAACCACTAAACTGTGGTGACGGTGTCAACTCGACCGCTGTGATATAATTTTGCAGCCGAGTTAATTTACGGGTAGATGACAACTCGAATACGGCCGATATTTATTGCAGTCGAGTTGCCCCCAGACTCAAAGAACCGCCCGTCTACAAGTAGGGTAGTCTGATACAATCGATATTCACCTGCTACCATCATGACACACCTCTCTCGACTCTTGCACACTCATTAATCTTGTCACACGTTTCCGTCCGTTTTTTTTTATCCCTTTACCGCCATATGTGGACAATGTAATGTATAAAACAGTATAAATTATACGTTATTTATGACGTTTAGAATTAATAGAAGAAAACATATTTTCCAATCAAACATTTTCTATAGGTTTGTTTGCAAATTTCAATGCTTCGAATATTGTTGACTCATACATAATGCAGCAGTATATTATTTCTTAGCTACCTTCACGTGAATATTTTGTTCAGAAATTTTCACGTCACTTATTTTCGGACAGACAGACATTTCTTTTTAGAAAATTACATATAATGCTATTGTTTTTTATGTGTAATATTTTATTAAAAGTGCAGTTTTGGCCCTGGAACAGTTTTATCATCATAGTAATACAAAATGGATGGGTCATTTATAATTTTGTAAAATGTAATGCGAATTTTACGAAAATCGTTATTTTTCGCATACCGCCCTAACATTCGATCAGTAAACTAGAGAAGTTTATTTAAAACTTCCGCTTCCATACAATAAAATGTTACATTCGGTTCATTATAAACCATAGGCCAAGTGATTGCCCATTGTTATGGTACGAGTATTTTACCACAAAAGCATTGTGGTTCTAAGCTTAACCCCTACGGGGACACGTCTCGCCCGTCGACGTGGTAACAATAAAACTTCTATTTGTTTTTTTAGTCGAGTGTCCACGAAAGTGTTAACTAGTGCACGTCCAATACGTTGGCCGATAACAATTAAAACTTTAAAATAGTGTAAATTTTCCGGTACGCGATCGGTTAAAAAGGTAATCGTTATACTCATGGGTTAAATACGGAAATGAACCGTAAAACATAAGCAATAAGCGTGTGCCGAACTGTAAAATAATACTGAAATAATATTAAAAAAATACTGCTGTACATTTCTGCACAACACGGCACATAAAGTTCATTCACACACGTTATGTGTGACGTTTAACACTGGCCATAAAGACTATAAAAATAATATGAAATGCCGAAATTAATGTTGTACTGTAACTCGCATAACATCTCTACGGAGTGCACACGCTATTTTATTTCCTAACATGTTCGTTACAATCATGGCAAAGTATCATGAAATGATATTTCTAAAATTCTCACCGTATAAATAACTAAATCGTAGGGCTACAAATCATTGCATAGCCAATACAAAACAAAGTCGTTTCACGCTGTCTGTATCAATGTATGCTTAGATATTTAAAACTAGCCAACGGATTTTGATAGGATTTTTTTTGGAGATTTTTGAGGAAAGTTTATATGTATAATGCATGCATATAATAGCAGAGAAAACCTGCTAATAATGGATATTGGCAAAACAACGCAATTTGCCGGTTCAGCTAGTAATACTAAATTTGCATCAAACTGCCAGTATGATGCAAAGTTTAGCTTTGTTTACTGTGCAGTTTAGTAACTTTGATGTACAGTTTATTATTTCTCTACCTAATGTAATATTAGTAGAAAGCAGAATTGGTGTTCAGTAGTAATGCAGTCATCAAATTTTAATAGTATTGGCTTTCTATCCTTTCATTCAACGAAAAGAGTACATCGTTATTACAATATTATTATATTACGTCACAAATCAGCGCGGGGCAATAATATCACATTCTTCTTATACACACATCAAATGTCTAGGGATCAAGTACATTTTAGAAGCAATCAAGAATATATTTTACAATAATTCATAATTTATTCAAAATGTGGTGATAAGTCGTTGGTACAGGCATGGGGAATTAGGTAGGATACCAATCCAGAAGATTAGATTTGATTTAAATAAATTAGTTTTTTTAGAGCTAAAATGTTCTTGATGACACTTTTGATGTGTGTATATACAATTTCTATGTCACAATGTTATTTACCGTACTCCTCCGAAACGGCTTTACCGATTTTTACCAAATTTCATATGCGTATTCAGTAGGTCTGAGAATCGGCTACTGTCTATTTTTTATGCATCTACCAGTTGTGTTTCTCCAAATACACGGGGTTCAAAGGCAACTTATTATGGCAAAAGAAATGTTTGCCGGGACAACTAGTTTATACATAAACTCGTCTCCATAAAAGTGGGGTGGACTACTGGACATAATATAATATGTTATACGTTGCCCCTGGGTCATAGTTGGTAGAACGGTTTCGGTAAAAAAAAAAAAAAATTAAACGGTTTCGGTAAAATTAGCTAAATATGTTGCAGAGCTAAGTGAGCCGAGATGTAACTTTTTTTAAACACAATGAATAAGCGTTTGACCACAATCCCGCCATCTTTGGATGCAACCACTGTTTAAGAGTTCGTTTTCGAGATATAGCGGTTGGAATGAACTTTTGACTTCTAAAAAGAAATGTTTCTCAATTCGATCGTATTTTATAATATATGCTTACTAGTGGACGCACCGCGGTTTCATTCGCGTAGTTTAGTAGTACCTGCATCCCAAATTTCAAGCGATTTTTTTTTAATTTTCTCTACGTACAAACCAGTCTCTGTACTTCCACGAATAATTCAAGACCAAAATTAGCCAAATCGGTAAAGGAATTGTTGAATTATAACATTACAACTAAAAGTGGCATTGATTTTTATATAGGTATGTAGATTTATATGTTTTTTTTTGTTGGAAAGAAGATTTCAGATTCCAAGGTGAACTCATGATATGGAAATCAGGGTATGATGATGGCAAACCAGATAAATCGAGGGAAACATTAAAAAATGTATGGGCGGATAGCTAGTACTGGTTGGAGGCGGTTCTTCTTTCATTAAAATTATTTTGCCATACAATATATGGGTTGTTAAAAGAAAACTTTAGCCAATTTTGTTTTGTATACACATGAACATACTTTTTAGACTATCAATCAGTAGAAACTTTTACGGGTACGGGGGGGGCTACACCCACAGGAAATTTTGATCAGCCCACTCGAATCTATAACTTTTGCACCCAAATAGCCTGAAACCGCCTTTTCTACCAACTTTTCCGGAGACCTCTGTAGCAGTAAGTATTGGCTCAATGAATTATTTATTAGAAAAAGTACAGGTAATAATAATACACCCTGACTAATAAGCTCGGTGTCACTTAGACATAAAATGTTACAGTTCTATTGAAACTGGTTTTTCCGCATTTGACATAACTGAAATCCCATCTGCTTTGTGTAACTGGGGAATAGTTATACCACGTGTATTAGTGGTATTAATAATATTCCCTTATCAGTGTGTAAATTACTCACAATGGCATTAATATTGAAGCTCTCGGCGATCCAGTCCCTGCCCTCACGGAACTCGTCCATCAGGCCCATGATGTAGAGTGTGTCCAGCCCGTCGACGATTGTCGCGCCGAGATTCCCCGCACCAAACACGCTGGACAAATGCGGCTGCTTCGATATAGGCTTCAGTTCGTTCTTGCCCCACGCGTACAGCTTATAGTTGTTCCACGCGTGCCGCATCATCTGCAACAAAAAAAACACGAATCGTTGACACACAATGCTCATGTTTGTGTTTATATTATGTTGCGAGCTCATTGGGACGCGTGCCGTACTTAAAACAACAGGTTTGGCGATCGCCTAATAATGCCAATGTTATGAAAACGATATCTCCGTATAGGTATAGGTGTGCAGAGGTTTCTTTTATTGTTTGCACATTTTGCTATGGAATTTCGACGTTTGTGCGACATCTAACATTCGCGACTCGAACAAAGCAGATTGCGAATCCGATTCACAAACAAAAAATGCGAAACGTGAAACCGTTTCGTGCCTATCGTTTAGCTACGTACCTACCTGGTTAACGGCTCAGCTATTTCTTTTTTGTTTTCAGGTTTCAATAAAAGCAAAACCTAAAGTGGACTTTCGCTGCACGTTTTTGCCGCAAAAATCGCGTTAAATGAAAGCGACATAGTAACTTTTTTTCTATACGTGACTGGAAACCGCAACGGATACTAGTTTTAGCGAAACCAGGTCGTAATTACACGGCAGCCTGTGTTCCTTTCAGTTTTTCTTCAGTGAAATGTATAAGAATATTTTCCTAACGACCAAATTTGTGGACTCTCAAAGGGCGGGCGGTGTTTTAAAAAAGCAAAAGCAGAAGCCGTGCACAAGTTTTAATCTCGCCTCACGGAGAGGGGTCTACTGAAAGGATATCGGACTTTCTTCGCGGCCATTAATTATTATTAGGTCCCAACTTTATGTCGTCGACGTCGTTTCGCCAATGACTCGGAAAAAGTATTAACTTTGCCGAACGCAAATGTTTGTCCGATGTCGATGGTTTTGAAATTTCAGAATACTGTGCTCGAGCCGCAGGCTTATTACGTATCTTGCAACAGCAGTAAATTGCGCGATTCCTGCTGTCAAACTCAAATTTCGCATTACCTACCTAGCAGAACGACAGCAGAGCAACAGCTTAACATCCGAAAGTACTATCCTAGCGCCATCTGTGTAGCGACAGCAATCAATGAACTAAAAATGCATTATGGCCATACTATCGCCAAGTGAAGCGCCAATTTTGGTATTCCGTATGCGTTTGACAGCGACGCAACAGCCGTACGAAACGTCAAATTTGTGTCGCGACAGCAACAAGCAAGCAACAAGTGTTTGAGTATCCGCGGGAGTGATTGCAAATGTTTACATCTATCGAAACTAAATAATAAATTGATTTATACGAGCAATTATTGAGAATTATATAAGTTTTACTACGTTTTATACTTGGCAGCGTAAGATAAAACAAACAATATAAAAAAGTGTACATACAAAAACTATAAATTTCAGTAAGTTTCATAAGATGGCTCGTGCTTTAATGATATTGGCATCATTAGAATCTGATAGTAGAAGAGTGGAAGCACGTAACAGTGCTATTACACGGCGGCGACTCAGAGATGAAGCTCAGGTTTTTGAATTGTCTGAGCACGAATTCAGAGCTCATTACAGGCTGAGCAAAGAGCTCTTTGTGCAGTTGTGTTCAGACCTAGCCCCATACATGGCCAGACGAAGAAGGCAAACTAAAGTCAGCATTGAATGCAAAGTGCGTATAAATTACGGTAGGTACCTATTTGTTTTTATATAATTTGAAGGAATCTTAAAAATGTTTAATGTTTCAGGTTTTAACAGCACTATCCTTCTACGCTTCAGGTTCATACCAAAAGCCAGTTGGCATGAGCTACCTACACGGACTAAGTCAGCCCAGTGTATCTAAATCTGTCAATGAGGTTACCCAAGCGCTGAACCATCCTAGTATATTGGCAAAGTATATAACGTTTCCTCAAAACAGAAGTGAAAGGCAGCAGATTGTTAACAGGTCACTATCTGCATATTATGACAATTTATGCATTGTAATACATACTTCATATCATGCTTATTATTGTATATAATTCTTTCCAGATTTTATCAAAAGTTTGGCTTTCCTGGTGTCCTTGGTTGCATAGACGGCACACATGTTGCTTTAGTGCGACCAAGTGACCACGAAGAGCGATTTTTCAATAGGAAACACTACCATTCCAGAAATGTTCAAATTGTGAGTTACCTATATGTACCTATAATAAAGCTTAAGTTGATAAAACATTGGCTAGTTAGGTAACAAACATTAACCGAGATCAGTTTGTAGTATTTGATGTATAACAGCTTTTGAGACCTTTACTAACAGTGAGGTAGTGCTGTTCGATCTTTATAATTGTCACAATTATTAGTATGTAATAATTTACTTACACATTATTCCTTTTTTTCAGATATGTGATAGTGATTTAAACATATTAAATATTGATGCAACATTTGGTGGATCTACACATGATGCTTATATTTGGAAGGAACATGAATTAAATGGGCATCTGCAACTGCTTCACCAGAATGGAGAAAATTTTTGGTTTCTAGGTATGAAACCCATCTGTTATTGTGAACTCTGTAAAATGTATGTATCTATCTAACATACTTTTATTTTTAGGCGACTCTGGATATCCACTGAGACCATGGCTGCTAACACCCATAGTGAATGCAGAGGATGCTAGTGCTGAGCAACACTATACAGACATTCACTGTCGCAGTAGGAACACTGTGGAGAGGTGCATAGGAGTGTTAAAAGCGCGTTGGAGGTGTTTATTGGCACACAGAGTACTGCATTATAACCACCATACTGTGGCAAAAATTATTAATGCATGTGCTGTGCTACATAACATGGCCAACAGATGTAGGTTGCCAGCACCACACATGCCTCCTGATGAAATCCAACGTCTCCAGGATGGGGACGCAAATGCACCACCTGCATCATCATCCATCGAGGAAGCTCAACATCTTGAGCGAGGGAGGCAACAAAGGGCTGCTATAGTTCAGCGTCTATGGGTTAATAGATAAATACATGCCATGTTGTATTTTGTTATAGTAAATATGAAATAATTTAGTTAATTTGTATAAGTTTAATAAAGTGAATAAGTATAGGGTTAAATAAGTTAATGTACTGCTAAGTGTTAATTGAAAATAAAAAAAACATCATGTTTAAAATTTTGTTGTATTATTTTATTCTCCTTCACAAGTCTTTAAAATAATACTGGATATTTTATAGGTAGGCACTCATAGGAATTTAAAATATATCTAAATAAACTTATATAATACTGTATTGATTATAATTAATTATATCTCTATAGGGTTAACTCACAAATGTGAAAAAAAAATTATACATTATAGGACAGCACTCAACTTACACTATATCTATACTTAGGTAGCTAGTCAGTCTTACACAACTCTTGAAAACTGTGTTTTTAGTGGGCTATTGTCACGGGGTAAGTGACAAGGGGATAGATAACAAAAAATTATCAACCTCTTTCAATCCTTTTTTGAAATAAATTCGATCAATGTTTCTATTGATTTAGAATTTGTTTTTGTTGCCTCAGCTACAATGCGGGATGATTCAGCTAAGATACGGACTGATTCAGCAATCTTTTCTTCAGCAGCAATCCTCCTCTGTTCTAGTTCAATCACCCAGTTGTTGTTTACAGTGAATTGTGAACTTGGCATATCTGTAAGAATAATCCACTATAAGTATATATTATCAGGGTATGTTAGACACATAAATAGTGAGTGTAAGGGTAACCTTATGTTTGGTAACTTACTTAATCTACGCCTTGTTATTTGTCGAGAACGTCGCGGGTTGCTATGTCTACTGGCAGGACTCACGGTCCCCATCATGGGATGGGACTCGCCACGGTCTGATAAATAGTAAAAAAATATTAATTTTGAAAATTTAACAGGTCTAATTAATTTTATAAGTAAAGGAAGGATACATTTTCAAAAAACTTACATTCTTCTTGTGGTACTGCATCTTGTGTTGAAGCAGCAGCAACTGGAGAGGCCGGTATCACAACTCTTGCTAAAAGTTAAACAAATTTATTCTTACTTGTATGCAATATCAGGATAGTAATTTTAAAAATTAAAAATAACCCTTAGGTACTTACAGATTCTGCTGGTGTGCCCTCTAGCAGATGGTGAATTTAATATGAAAGTCCTGTTTTCAGTATCTGGCACCTCAATAACTATTTCTTCCTGAACTGAAATTTATGAACAAATAATGATTAATTTTATTAAATTAATGACTTATCAAAATATTTTATTTATTTATCGTTCGATCACTTTCAATTAATCAATTACCCACCTAAATTATTTTCCAATGGCACAATGTTCTGGTGACTGTCAATGTTTTGCTCCACTTGTGTGGAAGATGATGCAGGTGAAGGCTGAAAAATAAAATTTCAAGCATTAAGTATGTACAAAGTAAGTAGACAATACAAAAAAATAGTACAATATAACTCGACATACAAAAGCATACTCTATGCTGTGTATCACCAAAAACAGCCGCTTCTCCAATGATGGCAAGGACTTTTTTGTCAATGTCATTTAGATCGCTTAAATCTGGGGGCCCTCCGCCAGTAGACCTAATAGAGCGATTTTGTTGGGCAGCCCGAGATTTTGTTTTGTGTTTTAGATCTGCCCAATACTGTAACAAACATTGGTATAATTATAGTAATTAAAGTATTAGTAGTATTTTCTAAGTATTTTAGGTAAGCTTAAGTAGCCATAAAAAACATTGTAGTCAATGTACAACTTACCCGTTTCCAACGCTTTCCCGTTTTTGTTGATCCCCCACCGTGGGCATTAAGAGTTATTGCAAGCCGATCCCACTCTTTCTCAATATTTTCTTTAGACCGACATCCAAGTCCTACACCTTTGGCTACGGCTGGATGCCTGTCTAAGAAGTCGAGAAGAGCCTCCAACTGAGAGTTGCTAACTCTGTGCTCCATTCTTTTAGTTCACAAAAATATCAATATTACTGAATAAAATTGTTAGTACGTAGGCAGTCAAACTTAATAGTAACTTGGTGAAGAAAAGTTTTTGGAAGTCAAAAAACTAAATTAAATGCTGCCAAAGAACGAGAAATAAGAACGTTACACATCTCAGAGTTAAGCTGTCTGACTACTAAAGATTAGGGCACACAAATTCTCGCCCTCAAGCACTTTCAAGTGGTCTGTTGCATTTTTATTGATAAAAGTTTTTTCAAGTGTGTATGTAATAAATTCTTTCAGTTTATTTCTGACACATGTCTGGCTTGACGTTTATTACTTTCAGTTGTTGCCGTTTATCTGTAAGTGGCGCTAGCGGTGTCTGCAAAAGTGCATTTTAGCAATCGCCTAGCGATAACTGCGTGTGATTTTACATAATACGGTGATAGCAACCGTTTAGCTAAAGGTTGCTGTCGTTTTGCTGTCGCGTTGCTATCGCGTCGCGCGAAAGTTCGCGTCTGCTAAAGATACGTAATAAGCCCGCCGGTTTTGAGTGGGTTTTATTACTCCTTTATCAATGTCAAGTTTGCTTCGAGAGTTTGATAAGCACCGGCAAGTGTTTTCAATCAAATTAATTCGGTTTCTAGCAACAATATCGTTAGGAGCAGAGCATTGTTGTTCTTGTTATAATGTTACACAATTCTAAAAAAATAAAAGTAGAAGTTACTTAGTTCTAACCTTTGTTGTTCACAAGTATATTTTTAGGGGAATAAATGATTAGCTTTGTGGGTACTTGACTTTTGTGAAATTAACGAAAATACTATTTGTAATTTATGTAACATTACAAGTACTTGCGAGTACTCTGATTACAAAATATTTTATTATTAAAAGTATAAATTACTTTCAAGTGTTTTTTAGAGTTTATATAAAATATGAATTAAAATAATCTCCAAGCAGCACGTGTAAAACCATCCGCCTACTTTTCGAATACCTACATAAACACGTATACTGTGAACAATATTAACCTGCACAACATAATCCCGTTTGAACGTAGCATTAAAGGAGTCGTCAGTGGTAGTTGCGACAGGCTGCTCCGTCCGCGGGGCATTGTGAACATTCTGGAGCAAACGAGCCTGCCGCGCCACCCTGTCCAGGGTCTGCTCCTGCTGTCCCGTCAGCCTCGCGACCAATAGGAGCAGCGTCAGCGACATGGCTATGGCCATCGCAAACCGGTACACCAAACGCATCGCTATCACGTGATACACAATATAATCGACACACTGATAAACAAAATCACTCGCTTATCTAAATCACGGTTTATATGTCGTGTTTTATATTGTTGCGTCCGCACGTGTGCACCCGGCGGCGGTCGCGGATCAACTGACAGAACCGGCGGACCAGACTCCAATACCGAACGGACGTGCGCGCGCGCACTTGACTCACCCAAGCACTTCTACAGATTCGTTTAGGACCGATCTGGGTTATGTCAATAATAATGCCAAAGATCGCATACAACGAAACAATTTAATTGCTCACTATGATGAGACGGCAATAGTTAAGATATCCGATTTGTTCAAGAAATTTTCTGCTACATAAACATGCTATTATGTTGAGGAATTGCATGTGTACAGCACTTAACACAACATTAAGTAGCAATCATTAAAATTCTACGAACTTGTTAACAGAACATACGCCCAGAAGTATTTAGGTACTGACTACCTAGGTGAGGTCACATGGTTATCCTAAACTTGTGTAAAAAACATCTGTTATGATAACAGTTCGTTGAACCTAACTGTGTAATACTAGTAACTAACATTCAAAACTGAAAATTGGCCGTTTCTATTTACCGTTAGGTATTGCTATATTTAGACATTTTTGCTAAGGTTAGTTAAGTGAACGTGTGTAGGTACGTGGTAGGGCAACCGGCGGAAAAGAATATATAAACAAGTTTTTCCGGAATTCCCGGTCAAAAGGGTCATTCGAGACATTCATCTGTTAGGTATTCGGTCCATAAAAAGACGCAAATTACGTAGGTTTTTGTTGACATTATCAAATGACAGTATACATTTTTTTAATTTCGCAAAAAGTACATAATAATATGTAATGTCAATAAGTAAGGTACTTGACACACTTTAGGAAATAATATATTTTGGACGGGTGTATCTTAAGATGAAAAGGACTGTACTTTTATAAGTCCCGTATTAATAAACTAACATCCATTGTGGCTATTGTTTTTCTAGGCTATTTTCATAATTAGTATAACAGAACAATGGATATTAAACTACAATATAGAGAAACAACAAATAGAGCAGTGTTTTGTGGTAAGTATTAGGTTCCTGGTGTGTATCGTCGGCTAATCCGGATGTCCGTAATTAACCGGCGCCCACCATAAATCCGGACTCCTCCAGATTTACAGTTATAGCCGGGTACAGTCGGCAACATTTTGTTACTTAAACATGTAGTTAAGACACAGCCAGATTTATATGTGTAGTTCTGACTTACATAAACATTACAAGTGTATGCACTGGTCTCCTGTAGATTTACTGTTATAGCAGGCTGCAGTAAAAAGTTCAGGTATAGGTCAAAATTATTAATGTAGTTCGCACTTATACAATGAGTGAGTGTGTTCACAGATCCTTATCTAATGAGCGGACTAAGCACCCGAGAGGGGACCAATACGACAAAGCTAAGGGG
>SJJU01002355.1:0-53309 GCA_012932125.1 Conopomorpha cramerella | reverse complement strand
GGATTATCCCTGATTAGAGTGATCACGAGTGTGTCTGTTTCATAGGCTATCAGAATTAAATTGACTTATTGTCCTACCAAGTGTACTTGTTGCTCGAGCTACCCTAATGGAAAACGCTCCTTCTCCACTGGCCGGCGGCCCTGACGCCGGCGAGGCTCCGACATCCGACATATATATTTTGACTATATTTTTCAAAACTTCAATGGTCCAATTTCATTAGGCCCTTTTTATTTCTAGTTGAATTTTTTTGTCAAAAAAGACATCTTTCTATTTTAGATTTGGAGTTTTGAAATAACTTCCTCAGACCAGGACATCTTGGAAGCGTGCCTCTTTTTAGATTGTATAGAAAAATCACAAAAGTTGGCTTTGACGTAGTCGTAACCCAATGCGTCGATGCCACGCCTCCAACACAGAAACGTATTTTTCAATTGACTGTACTGGCATGATAATATTATGTTGTCAATCAAACTATGTAGTCTGTTTGCTACCTAATATTTTTGCGATGTTGTCAAAAAGAAGAGTTAGGCTAAATGACGACTAGTCAGTTTTCTTGTTTTTCTGATGGTGAGAATTTTCCAACATTAAGTTCAGGGTGGTATGGGTCACAAAATAGAGTCCAGCAATCATTGACATCTTGTTGGTCAGACGCCATGAATTCAGGTGTGTACACGGGTAACCGAAATCGTATACATTATCTTTGGGCCGGTGCTGGTTGATACTTGTGGGTTTCTTGGTCTTTTCGTAAATTTAGATACGGATTTAAAGCTTCAGCTTTGACAAAAAAGTGTGAAGATTTGTCTCTTTTGGTGTTCGAGTTACACCCAACGACAGCATTATTTTTACGCCTACGTAAACACTTATACTTTTTTAATATTTATTTACATTTAGCACAGCCAACAAAGCACATATATTTACAAGATAATTACACAAAATAACATGTTGCCTTAATTACAGGCTACCACAACATGCTATTAAATAAACTAAATTCACATAATTATTAATAGTACAAAACCAAAATGAAAAAGACACAAATATAATAATTACTTTAAAAAAGTTATAAGTTATTACAAAAAAAAAACAAATAAACATAATATTAAGTTTGAGGTATGGGTCTCGGTGATAAAACAGAATCCGGCTATCATTGATGACAATAATGACATTCTGATGGTCAGACGACATGAATTAGTCCAGAATGATGGTAGTATTGTCCTATTTCCAAATAAGAGCAATCCTGAATACGAGTAACACTCACCTCGGCATTACATTTCTCACCGTTGCACTGTTTAGAAGACAGATAAATATTTATATATTTATTGGCTTTTGCATTTTTACACATCTGGTTTTTTTGTACGATTTTTTTCCCATATTTCATTCCAAACATCTTTCTTCTTTACATATTCAACCGTAGTCCAAAATAGCCAGTATTTTGGGCCGGTTTGTTAAAATGTTAGCTTTAAATATAGGTGTATTTGGTTTCTGTTTATTAGGGAAAAACCATTCATACCTACAAGTGTTTCTTTTAACAAGAACTTAGGCATGGTGCTCCAATCCGGGCCAATATCTACTATTCTACCCGATAGTTTAGCACAACTTAAATGGTTCCCTCAGCTTTGTACCGACCTGGTTACGTCATGGGTGGTAAAATAATAGGTGGCTTAATGATACTTTCATCATGAGAACCCATTTACTTTGAGGCCTTGGTTGGGAATTTTACACATCTATAAATTTTATCCTTCTGCCATAGAGCACTCTTGGTTGATTTTTCAATAGAAATGTGACGTTATTCACGTTGTAATTCCAATGACACATGCATGAGCTGTTAATTCCGTTTCAATGACCCAAGTGTTATCTTTTCGTCACGGTCGATTACGCGAATCTATCTACAGGAGGCTTACGTACCTTTATACAAATACAAAACTTACGTATTATATAAAAATCAAAGACACTTTTCGTTGTCATTCTATAACTCCGGAACGGGTGGACCGATTTCGCTAATTCTTTCTTTGTTGTGCTTATTAATGACAGCAGAAGGTTCTTATGAAAGAAAAAAATACATCCACTGTTGGGCACAGGCCACCCTAGATATTCATATTAATAGTTAAGACAGGACAACGTCTGTCGAGTCCATTAGTCTATTATATAAAAATCAAAGCCACTTTTCGTTGTCACGGCATAACTCCAGAACGGATTGGACCGATTTCGCTAATTCTTTCTTTGTTGTGCTTATTAATGACAGCAGAAGGTTCTTATGAAAGAAAAAATGACATCCACTGCTGGGCACAGGCCACCCTAGATATTCATAATAGTTAAGACAGGACAACGTCTGTCGAGTCCACTAGTTCTAAATATATCTATTTTGTTTCATTAAAAATATACCTATATATTTGAATAATCATTACTTTTGAAACACTTGTACTGTTCATCGAAGCACAGAGTAGTCACTAGGACTCTTTGAATTCATGAACCGATTACAGGACACATTAGTTTGATTATGTCCTTATGCCCATTCTAAGCCATTCACAGATTAAAATATAATTAATGTGGAACGCAAGCAATTCACGCAAGTAAAACACATTAGATTAAAGTAGCTTACTTTGGCTTGACAATGAGAACCAGTACACTGCAAAAGAAGAAATAAAATCGGAAAAAACAGTCCAGAAGTATAAAGAACAATTCAACTGACATCATTCTTACATTAGCTTGACATGCGTATCCAATACACTGAAAAAAACAACAATGATCTTTAGAACATAATTGTCAACATTATATTAGGTCGTACGTCGTCGAATTATCTTGCTTTTATAAACAACGTTTAACCACTATCCTGTTGATGTTAAGCAGCAATGTGGTCTACAATGGAGCACACTTTTTTAGGTACCTAATAAATTAGTGTGTATCATACTAACTGCGGTTAAGTGTTTGTCAAGGTGTTTATTATAGTTTTAATTACCACGTTTTTTTTCACAGTTTCTGTCATACATTGGTAATGTTGATCGTGAGTATTTACAATATGTACGCGTCTGAATTTTGTTGTAAATTCTATGCCAGCAAAAACTACATTCATAAATTAAAACCTTATACCGAGATCCGGAATGAAACTCAAGTCTTTTAAAACAAAAAACAAATTTACATAAGTTATTAATTTAGTTTATAAGTATTATACATATATACCTGCTATACATATACCTCTATTGTATAAACCTTTATCATATTTGTACTGAAAATATTTCGAAATGCCGTTTCTAAATTCCAAGGATAAATGGACAGTGTTGTGCCAGAACATATCAATCAGTCCACACTAACCTAGTTCGGAGATATTGAAGTTTGACATATATTTTTTTACGATTTTTGTTTTAAAAAGGATAAATGCACTTTATAATTACGAAGAGGTTTGGGTTTTCTTTTACTTTAGATATAAAAAAATGATATCTTGACTGATAAGAAATATAAATATGGATTAAACTCACTTGGTATATGCGGAAAAAATACATTTTTTCATATAAATTGGCTTTAACTTATATATTCCAAAGTGTTCATATTTTATTTGTATACGTTGGTCAAAGATACTAACATACTATAAAAAATATACATATATAATATACACTATGTTACAATCAGGACGCTACAACCTTTTGACCATATACTATAAAAGCCAGAAAGTTGGCGCGTTGCACGTCTGGAGAGAGTAGAGATGCGGTGATGGGGTGATTGTCGACTAACGGTGTTTCCAAAAAGAAATGTGACAACAGCATCTGCAGCAAAACTTATGATGCCACGTTTGTCACACATGTGCCGTATTAAAAAAATAAGACCAGATAGACATTTTATTATTATAAAAACAGGTACATAAATTATCTCTGCTTAATATTTTCTACGAAATTTAAATACTATATGCTATTTAAGTCTATACGACTAGTAAACTAAACTGTAATTATTAAATCAGTCTTCTTCCATATCAAAGTCAGGGATTGCCCCATAACCATCCATATCATCCTGGACTTGATTATTGCCTTGAAGGCTATCGTAAAAAGAACGGCAATCTTCGGGGATAAGGTGTCGCATAGACTTTAGATCATCGAGTTTTGCTTCTGCAATCTCCTACCCATTTGGCCATAAAGAAACCAATTCGCTGGTGGTTATTTAAATTTTTTGGCACCTCTTTTTAAGGGCGTTTGATGTAGTTATAACCTGAAAATAATAAAAAAACGATGTTAATAACAACTCAATAAAAATAAAAACCCGTTTCTAAACATAGAGGTATAATATATATTTTATTTGCGATATCATTTTACCTCTGATATAGTAATATTCTTCTCAGAACTCGTCTCTTCAGTTACATCTTTGAAAAAAGAAAGAATTTGTACAGCCGACTCCATAACTTCAATGTCTTCAGCATTCATATTTATAGTATCTGGATAATCTATAGCAATTGTGGACAAGACACTATTTTTAACCTTCAATATCCTTTCAAACATATCGCATGTGGAGTTCCAGCGTGTGGAAACGTCTTGTTCGAGCTTCAATAAAGGTTCATCCAGCTTTTTTTGCATATTTTTTAATCTTTCAGATGCAAGTGGGCTTCTACGAAATACCTCGACTGTGTTCTTAATTTTAATTTCTTTCAACGCTATAAGATTTAAAGTATGAGCGAAACAGGGTATTTGTTTCCAATTATTTAATTTTATGGCAGCTTTGATATTAAAAGCGTTATCACTCGTTGCTGCTACAATTTCCTCAGTTATTTCCCACATATCTGTGATTCTTTTAAGTTCTTGCGCTAAGTTTTGTGACGTATGTCTATCTGGAAACTGGACTCATTCTAGCAAGAAAGTTTTCAATTCTGCCTGCTGATGAAAAAATTAACTGTCACGGCTAAATAATTGTCGTTGGGGGTAGATGTCCACCCATCAGTTGTAATACAGACAAACTCTGCTTGATAAAGTTCTGACTTGACCTTCTCTTTTGTCTGATTATATACATTTGTCATCAAAGCATTGGATAACGTTTTACGACTAGGCAACTGGTAGGCTGGATTTAGTTCTTTTATAAATTCTTTGAGCTCAGGATATTCAATGAGATGGAATGGTAAGTAATTTTTTGAAATTACTTTTACTAACATTTTGTTCAGATTTTCAGTCTTTTTAGCTGAAAGCGGCTTGTAAAAGTATTGTGATAGTTTGGTGTCAGTTACTGAAGGTTTTTTAAATAGAGCGGTGCTGGTTGTAGTAGCAGATGAGGAATTGGACGATTCAGGCATAACAGAAGTCGAAGCAGTAGATTCAATGTGTATATCAAGTTCTTGTGCAGTTGAATTAGTTGAAGCTGTCGTAATATGAGGTATATCTGTTGCAAAAAAAGCTATATTTTCAATCGGACTTTCACATATAGCGACAAATACATGCAGGCATGCTTGCTTTTTGTGTGTCTAAATAATTTTTATACCTTTGTATGAAAATTGTTTCTGCCAAAAATTGCATCTGGCTTTATCATTTTTAAGGTCCGTAAAAAACTGCCATGCTTTTCAGGATCTTCTATCACTATCACCAGACATACTAACTACGCATGAAAAATAAAGGGAAAAAACTGTCACGGCTAAATAATTGTCGTTGGGGGCAGATGTCCACCCATCAGTTGTAATACAAACAAACTCTGCTTGATAAAGTTCTGACTTGACTTTCTCTTTGGTGTGGTTATTTCTACTTCTTCTCCTCCCCTTCCTACTCGCTTTTGAATAGATAGTTCGCTGAAATCGCTTTCAAAGTTAGCTCGCATAAAAATGGATTCAAAAGAATTTTGTTCGTGGAAAGACAGTTTACGTTCTTTTTATCTTTATATACTTTTCGATTAAGTATTCCTTGCTTGATGGTAGTGCTTCCTAAAAACTGCTCCTGTTTCATTCTTTTGACCATCAATAGGTTTCGAATTTTACTTTTCCTCATTATTGACATGTAATCTTCTGCCGTATATATTCGCTCATACATCTTGATTTTAGATACAAGTGTGCTCCATCGTAGACCACATCGCTGCTTAACATCAGGCAGGATGGTGGTCAAACGTATGTTCATAGTGATTAAAAAAAAAAAAGTCCGCGTCATTTGGTAGAAAAGTGTGTCCAGGCTCTAAGAAACGCATTGAGATGGTTAGCAAAGTTGAATGAGAGTTCAGGACTGCTTTAAGCACTAACGTTATTTTTATGTTCCTGTTTTGGGCGCCACAGGAATCACTCCAGAGGAAAGGTATTCTATGTTTTGGTCTAGCTCATTCTGTATGAATTGGAGAAGGCAAGAAGCTACTTCTTGCGCTCCCCGGTCTGCCTCACCCTCCACCCAAATATAGCAAAAACTCTGTGTATGCCACTATTATATACCCAGAGCTGATAGAATACGACATTCGAACGAATTCTGGGTAGGGGTAGTGTTTTCTCCAGATCGAAAGTAAGGCGTAAATGTAGGGTACATTCGGTTCCTTTTGTGCTTTTTCAAAGTCTAACTTCATATGTTTGTGCAAGACCTAAGAAGTCTTCCGCGATCTTGAGGTGTACATGATGTTCTTTTTTCAGGTCTACTCCATTTTTTGTGCAATCGCGTAGTAATCACATTTGTTGCAAGTGTTTTTTTTCAGACTTTATTATTATCAATATTTAACATTGTGTCATTGTTGTAGACAGATAGTAAAGTTACTACGCTCTAAATGAACTAGTGGTCTGAGCAATTGGCTCTAGGGCAATGGTGGTAGGGTCGATTTTCGTATCCGATATCGTATCACAGTGCTGAATGATGAGCTAGTCTGACTGTTTTTTCATTGCCATCATCAGCCCATATTTGTTTTCTGCTGACATAGGCTTATCCAATTGCACTACACTGTGATTTGTTTTCGGCTTCTCTCAATCAGCTTCTGCTAGCCATCTTGCGTATATCATCAGTCCACCTTGCCTGAGGGCATCCTACACGTCTCCACTCGAGAACTTGTTTGTCCCTTTGATTTTTCAGATAGATGTAATTTATTCCGATTAAAAGAGCCCGTGAATTAATTACCTTCAAGAACATCCTATAACTTCCTTCTTTACCTTGAAGAACTGTTTCACAACTACGGGAAATTTTCAAACCGATACGTGTTTCTCTTTAGTAAGTGATTGAAGGAACTCACTACTCTGTATTTTAGTGTGGTACGAGTATCACAAAATCTTTTATTAAATTCTTTAAGTCGACTTAAACAATCCAAAAATGTGAATTATCTCAATGTCTAAAACACAGTGAACATACTCAAAGAATCCACTTGATAAATTAAATCACACTATTTTCTAAATACATTTTGGTACTCAAAAAGCAAATTATTATATGTTTCGGCCATAATTTCCTTCATAATTTTTAGTTACTGTAGGACCTTTTCAATCAATTAATTATTTGTAAAGTCTTTTATTGGTTGCCAGTAAATGCAAATAATGTGTACTTCGGACAATTGTATACTTATAGTTTCTTTACTTACCGTTGCTTCGCACATGTTTGAGTAGCACTGAAATGTATAACATTTTTTAAATAATTACGTCGTTGTTGTTTATACGAGAGTTACACTTAAAACTGGTAACTAGTAAACAATACATTAAAAAAATAAATTAAGATTTTGAAAATGGAATTTTGTCAATATTATTAAGTACTGTTTTCATTAATTTGCTATTTGTACGTTTTAGTGGTAAATTTTCCACAAATTGTCTGTTTCGTTATGATAATAATATTATATGGCTTTCCATGTTATTTAAATCAACACGAAAATTATGGTACACTATTCGCCTTTTACGGTGCCCGACTTTTAGCGACATTGAACGAGGAATTACTGGTTAAATAGACCCCTAAGGACGAGTCGGAAAAGTGCTTTTCTCAGCGGTACCTTCATATGCAGCGATGGTTTAACGTGAATGGACACTATTATGAAAATATGTAATGTAGGACCGGTTAAAAAGATTTTTTTCTTATTCGCCAATATTATTTAGATGTTTAAACATACTGTATCATTGTAACTATAACATCAGTCATAGTGTACTAATTTTAGTCATGTTGTACACAGTGCTCATTGTGATATACCTAGGTGCTCTATTAAAACGGTACATAAAAAAATCGTAACTTACATTTGCAATACACGACGTAGAATTGCACTGCCAATAATCATTAATTTAATTAGGAAAGATGAAGATAAAGATGAACGTCAATTGGCTAACAAAGCTAACAACAATATTATGATGAAAATATCTACACGGGAGCAATAAAAAGTGGTCGGTTGGAAAATTCTAAAAATCTCGAAAATTAAGAAAGGGCCCATAATGAAATAAATTGAATTTAATAGA
This sequence comes from Conopomorpha cramerella, assembly GCA_012932125.1. Lineage (NCBI taxonomy): Eukaryota > Metazoa > Arthropoda > Insecta > Lepidoptera > Gracillariidae > Conopomorpha > Conopomorpha cramerella. Next base: position 44,971 of record SJJU01002355.1, on the reverse strand, counting down.
CCATTTAATAGTCTTTAAAATATTTAAATTAAATAGAAATTCTTTTAAACTTCTTAGTTTTTGCAACTTTATGTCATAATAATTCAAAATCTGAAAAAAATAGATTTTTTAATTTGGAGCTCAGAACTTCCTGTATTTGTTTTGACTTCCTTTCTAATGTCACTTACACCTGGACAATGTGCCAGAATAAACACTTTGCTGGACATCGGCTGGAGTCGAAGTACAGAAAGGGTAGTCGGCTACCCTTTCTGGAGGCGAAGTACAGAAAGGGTAGTCGGTGGGTGCATCACTGTCAACCGTGCAAAATGTTCGTCGACGTTACCTGGAAACTGGCTCTAACCTACGCAGACCAGGAACAGGCAGAACCAGGTGTACCACAGTCCGAGAAGACCGATACTTAATAAACACCATGCTTCGTGATCGCTTTCTTACAGGAACTGAGCTAACAAACCAGTTTCTTCCTCTCGGAGGATGTACTCCAAGCGCATGCACAGTAAGACGGCGACTAGCTGAAGCTGGCCTGAAGCCTTTGCGTCCTGCAAACGGCCCTAAACTGGAGCTCGGTGCCCCCGAGTCTCAAAATTGACATTTGCTTGGACTTTTGAAGATTGGTCAAAGGTTCTCCGACGAATCAAAATGTATGCTGTGTAAGCACGACGGCAGACAAAGAGTGTACAAAAGACCAGGGGATAAGGTAGCCTACGGTGGTGGTGGTTTTCTTGTGTGGGCCGGAATTTCTTTAGAGAGTCGCACTGAGCTCGTGTTCATTGAAAATTGATCTCTAACAAGCGAAAGATACGTGGAAGAAATCCTGAATTAATATGTTGGCCCATTCATGATGAATTTGGGTGATGATGCCATTTTTATGCATGATAATGCCCGGCCACATACAGTTGGGATTGTGAATACCCACCTCCAAGAAATGAACATCCCTCGCATGGAGTGGCCAACCCGCAGGCCAGATCTGAACCCGATTGAGCATGCCTGGGACGAGCTCGGGAGACGCATAAAGCAACGAAATCCTTCCCCGATAACTCTTGCTGAACTCAGAAGTGCTCTAACCGAAGAGTGGGAGAACATTCCCCAAAATCGGCTGAGGAACTTGGTAAACAGTATGCCAAACCGCATAAATGCGGTTATCCAGGCACGAGGAGGCATTACAAAGTATTAAAGATTATAAGAAAATCATTATGTTAATAGAAAATCTTATGTTTCTTACTTTGGTTTCAAAGATAGTTTTGCAGTATTTTTTGTTTATTTTAAGTTTTTGTAAATAAAATTAATGTGTTTATTAATTTTACTATTTTTATTTAAGGGTTATTAAATGGTCTATTAAACTCAGTTTATTTAATTAGCTAGATTTATTAATTTTAGAGATTTTTAATTTTTTCCGTCTGATCACTTTCCATCGCTCCCGAGTGTATTTAAATTATTGAAGAGCTAGGTGAAAGTTTCGTTAACCACCATTTTGAGTACCCGTAACCGTAACTTACGCAATATTTTGTATCTTGAAAACTTAAAGGAATATTAAGTTCGTACTTACAAATGATACGCAGGATTCTCCGGTACACTATTGAGGAAGTAAAAAGTGTTTTAGGGAATGAAAAAGTGATTTAGGAAAACATGTGGAGAAACCCACATACGATACGGGAACTTTAGTAACGTCACCTATCGGTGTATCTATATCTCGTTGGAATTTGAATGACCCGTTTCAAGAATTGGCCATAATGGATGTGATTTCTGATGTTATCAGAGAAGATAGATTCCTCTTGACATGTCACCCATGGTTAACCTGGTTCCAGCGCCTCGACTTATAACAGGATCCTCATATTCCGTTTGTTTATCGTGATGGTCGAGTGATTTGGATTGTTCTGATCCTAGACTTTCGTCATTCGTCATTTGGACCAGTCACATTAAGCTCAAAACTTTCAAATATGGTCTACTTGCACTTGGAAGTTTGATTGATCCAGCAAAAATCTTGAACCTCTAGATATTATCAGGATCTAGTTTCAAAGAGAAATTGAGATTTTATTACTGGAATCGAACTCCTGGATCCATTTAATGCCATAGCCTTTTTTTGACTGCTCTGATGACACCATCCATTCCACTTCCTCCTCTTCTGAACTCATGGAGGCTTGATACTCCTTGATCAATATAGACGACAAGCCAGCCTTATTTAATTCTACAGCACGCTTGTAAGCCTTTGAATTATTATCCATTTTTAAGGGTTTTTATATCTATATATATTGTTATAATACGATACTGGCCATCTACAGAATATTACATAAAAAGTTATGAAATGAAATGACTTGGAACGGAGCTTGATCTTTATTTTACATGGCGCAGTCAAAATTAATTATTTTTATTGGCAAACGTGGATGAATCAATGCATAATTGAATTGAAAACAGTTAAGAACAAGTATGGAATCTATACTGCCACCGCCCGGGCCGTTTACTTTTGTTAGTGACACTGTAAACTGAAACATGGACAAAATGGTTAAAGACCGACATGTTTGTGGCATGAAAAGTGCGGCTATCAGAGAGCGGTTACTACGTGAAGATGATTTGAATCTACAAAAGGCAATTGATATATTTAGGGCGGCTGTGATGTCGAAGCTTTATTCGGAATGTACTAAGCGAGGAGACTATTCGGTACCTACAGGAAGTAAAAAAAGACTGTAACGGGGACCGACGTCAACGTTTTGTCCGTCCGTTAAAACAAAAAGTATTGGGAAAGATATTCTTACGTTTACAGAATAAAAATGTATATCATATTTTAGAGTTCTGTGTTGCGGTTGTTCCCTCGGGCCCCGTGATAGGACGCGGCGGTCGTCAGTAGAACTGAATCTAGTCCGGAGAGTATGGTCGGTGGAGTCCGCGGATGTACCAGACTACGTCAGGCAGTTCCGCGATGTGTTTGAAGGTATTGTCTACCAGGCAAGTACAACATTGAATTTAATAGCTATGCTGTTCCAGTAATACATGCTGCACGTAAATTGCCATTTTCGATTAAAGACAGAGAAAAGGAAAATTTAGTTGAGATGGAAGGGCAGGGCATTATTACGAACATAGAGGGACCCACAAACAGCAGCATGACCGTCGCTCGGAAACCAAATGGAGATTTGAGGATATGTTTAGACTCTAAAGAACTCAACTTGGCCATTAGGCGCGAACATTTTAGACTTCCTATTATTCATGAAATCGTTAGTAATTAATCAAGTGTTTAATACATTAGCCGGATAAAGCATCCGGCTTCTGGCAGATTGAGTTGCAAGAGACGGATTTATGTACATTTATTACTTCTTTTAGTATTACTCCTTTTACCTATAGGTGTAAATTTCTTAAATTGAATGCCCTATGGAATATGTTCGGCCAGTGATGTTTTTCATTAAAAAAATCTTTTTACATTGTTATAGTAGTGTATATAAATTTAACTGACTGTTTTAACTGTCTAAAATAAAATATTTTGTTTGTAAAGCCAATGCTTCTGCTTTGGCATGTTTGAATCGACGGGACATGAAAGTGTGTTTGTTTCCACAGCTATTCTGATCCAAAGATAAAGCTGGAGGAGGTAATGTAATGTTTGTATCCAAACCTTATTGTCTCTGGCTACAATAATTTGTCATGTAAAAGTCGTATTGGGATTTTGGCAGACATGCTAAAATTATGCGAAGGTTTACTATAATGTTGAACAAAATGTGGATGAAAGTGATAAAATGACAAAGCTAAAACCACTGATTAATATTTTATAATGACATATTTGGAACAAGCCCCTTATGAGTTGTACTGAAACTACGAGGATGGAATATTTCAGGAGACATGGCTGCAACAATGAATTCCGTTACAAATACTGGTGCCACAACTGAAACACTGGTTATCTAGCTAATTAGAAAATTTACGAGGGATCCCTTCCAAGATGTAACCTATAATATGACAAAGACTTGAGCAGTTTCGCCTATGTATTCCATGATACATGAGTTGACTAAAGTATAGAACAACAAAGGCCAGATTTACTTCGACAACTTCTTCTTACATCTGAAGGGTGGGATGGCACACTCCGACAAAACGTCAAAGTGGACACAGCAAAAAATCGGCACCGAAGTTCAGACGAACGTGTTACATAAGGCTATTGCATGTGGTAGTTATTATATGGAGGGACAATTCTGGAGTAACGACGGCCAGTCCAGACCAGTCCGATTTGTTGGTTTGAACTATTTCTTCAAGGTGCAAGAAAAACGTGGCCGATGTGCTGGATCCTAGTTCATGATATGTACAAATTCTTAAAAAAAAATCATACACTTTGGGAATGTTTATACCCCTGAATGGTTCTAGTCACAGACTATTACTTAAAAAAAATATTTTCATTTGTATGATTTTTAGTGTAATAAATGCGATCATAGAAAAAGAAACACGGTAAGTAAGTCATTTAGACAAAAAACTTCGTCCCTAATGGGTTAATAAAAATAATGTGTAAAAGCAAAAAAAATGCCTTGATTTACGACATAATTCTAGAAACCTATAAAATTATAAGTTTTTTGCTACTATATAAACGTACGTATTATACTTAAAGACCGCATGAATATTCGTTGCGTGATTTTAAAGATCTAAGCTCACGGGCGCATATGGATAGACGGATCGATGATGCCAAGACTCTACGTATCTTCCCAAATGCTGCCCGACCTAGCTGAATTTTTCTGTTTACCTCGCTCTCGTATCTGTTTCTACCCAACCGCAATGTCTGCCCAAGGTACATATATTTTTGGGCAACTTCGAGAACGTTCCGTGTACTGAATTCGATTGAGTTAGAACATGTTCATTGAACATGACGTTAGTTTTATCCAAGTTCGTACGTGGGCCCCGTAGAGGCGAATCAGCTAGATCATTCAACGTCGTCTGCAATTCGCAAGTGAGGAATCTGTGTTCGCCATTGATGTTGATGCATTATGCAGTAATGTTATAACTTGTGTTGCAACAGAATGTCTAGTGAACCTAAGCATTGGCCATACCCCCAAGATCTTGATATCGGAACGTCGGATTCGTAATTGCTCTATTAAAACATGGTACTCAGTCTCTTACGCAAGGTACATAACAAGTGCGAAATGTGCGAACACAATTAATTTAAACCTAGTTACACCGCCATTCGACACTATAACTGTCGATTGACGCACACTCTGCAAACGCTTTACGGATTTTTAATAATTTTAATGTATTTCGCAGATATCAGAATACGTATTAGTGATTTTTATATGCCTGATTTATGTGGCAGAACAATATTTTCCCGGTTAGTGTTATATAATATATATGTATGTATGTATATCTACCTAGGAAGAAAGAACAAACTTACCAATAGAGATAATTTGTTGAAGGTTAAATGTCCATGAGTTTATAAAGCGGGGCAATGACTTGATTGACACTGTCTTATGTATTAGATAAAAAAAATAAATGTTATAGCATACATAAATTAACTTTTGAACGCTTGTATTAGTAAATGTAGTAGGTACGGTAATTAATAGGCAATGGTATTGGTTATGAAATAAAAAGTTTGTGAAGTCCTTAAAACGTGAATAAATTGATAAATAAAACGTGTGTTAAGTGCTGAAGACTTTTGCGTTATAACAGATCTTCACAGAATTAATTTGTAACAAAGAGCTAAATTTATATATTTTTCTATTATAAGTTCCTGTACCATCTATCGAGTCGACCCTCGCATGATAAGATTTTGGTAGATAATTGAAAACTCCCTACAAAGGAAAATTTTAATTTCAACGCCTTAAAAGGTGTCCGTATGATACATGACATTAGATTACTTACGGATGACAAACAAGTATTGAAATCGCCTGAGCACTGCAAAAGAATTTCAGTTTAGTTATTTGACTTATTGGATGTCTTTTACTGAAAGTAAAAAACATTATTAAAACATTATTTCAAGCATTTCTCTCAGTTGCAAATTCTGATATAGCTATATAATTGGTATAATCGCTGCGACTATCATTTGATTTTCTAATCCCCACAATCAGGCAGTCTAACTCTGGACTTACCAATCCAATAGTGTCTGTTATGTGAAGATTTAGTAATATGCATTTTTTCAGGTCGCGTTGCTTCTTCTTTTCTTTATCCCAAATGAGATTGACTTACCCCTGTGGTGCAAAACGGGCCGGTACACTGTATTAAATAATAATATTAATAATGCATATTGATGAACTCAGTGTGTGTGGCGCACTGAAATAGTGGATTCCCTTTATTAAGTTTCACGAATGTAAACCTGAACATGGGAGAGTGGAGACTTTAGGGGGAGACTTTGCTTTACAAAGGGTAACTATGTAGTTTGATATAAACCTGGTTTTAAATAATAGATTAGTCACAATATACCCTACAAAACAACAATGGATTGTTCTAGGAGTTACTTGAAAAGCATTTAACATTAATGCTTTTCGAAACTTTGTAGTGCTATGTAATTTTTTTGTGTTCTTACCTTTGCAACAGAAAGCTCGCCAATTGCCTGCATTGTATTATAATTTTAATGGTACAGTCAAGAATTACCGAAGCGAAGATACACATTTGACAATATTTTATTACACATAGACCCCTGAATAAAAAGTACTTTCAAAACAATGTAATATGATTATAATATGTTTTTTTTGTAATATGACTATAATAAATAGACCGATCACTAACCCATGAGCTCGAGTTGTACCCAGTAGCCTAAAATAAACAGAATAAATGCATGGAACATATTAGAATATAATAATTTTATACAAAGTAAAATTATACATATTATGGCCTCGATTTTTTGCCAACGTGGGGTCTGCACGTTGTTCTTTAGTCCAGCGGTTAGATGGCAAGGGACTATGGTGCTGCGTTTGTGTTGTCAAGATAATTACGAAATGTCTGAACCGGCGACAACATACTTTTGGTTCAGTACTCTACGCTTAATAAACAACGTCGTGATGGAGCTGGCGTACCACAGTGTGTGAACCCTATAACGGCGATGGGTTCGCGGATCGTGATGTTTTGTGGGATGTGATTATTGTTCTGCTGTCACTAAACTTAACATTTGCATAGTACAGTTCCTACAGCCTTACTTATTGGTCGAAAAATAAAATATAGTAGGTACTTACTATCGCCGAAGGCATAAAACCCGTACACTGTTTAAATAATGTATTTATAATTATAAAATCATCTATGAACTAAGTAATTATGATAATTCGAGTAGAAATCAATTTTGGGTGAAATTCAATAAAATATCATAAATGATGCCCACAAGGTTGCCACTTACGTTTGAACTACAATCTATCCCAGCACACTATAGGACAAAACAAATGATAATTACTTAGAGAAAATATACTATTTCTTAGTTCATCTAGAATTTTGGCTTTGAGTACCTTTGAGGTGCAGTTCTTCCGCGGAATCTGTAATAGATTGGCTTTTTATTGAGAAATATATACCTATTCTCTCTGGCAGACAGTTCGCGTATATTACATAGTATTTAGCGATAAGAACGGGTGTGATCAATGCATCTCTTTAAATCCTAGCTGTCTATTCTACTATCTGCAACACAAGTCTGGTCTCACCACCTATCACATTATTGTGTATACGCTTGGTTAAGTGTAGGTGTGTTAAGGCCATCAACCCTTTGTGAGATGAAGGTCACTTTCGCGATTCGACACATGAGACGTTCTCCACTTTAGTAAGAAGCCACATTAGATATCGGGGATCTTCTCTATGAGCCACGTTATTGTGTTGTCGCATACTATATAGGGTACAATATAACATGGACACTAGTGGAGTTCCCCACATTCTTAGTTGAGCGGAGTACAGTTAGAAATAAAATTGACAATAAATATTTTTGTAGATGCGTTTCTATTTTTCGCTTAAAGATTTACGTAACAAAAAGAAAAGGCAGTAATTTGAATTGAAAGAGCGACATCAACAGTAGATTCTTTGGAATTGCAAACCAATCAATTGGTGTTACTTACTTGTGGTGGAAATTGACTATTAACGACAATAACGACAGTCTGTAATAAGAAATTAGTTTTGCTATACAGGGTGGCACATTCAAATCGGTCAATATGGGAAAGTCTGAAACTATAACACATATGACGATTTGTTCTTAGGAACCATGTCACCGATTTTTATAAGAAGAAAAACTCGATTCATACATTTAAAAAATAACTTGTACTCAGCCCGGGAATCGAACCCGGTTGTTTTGGGAGAAAAAAAAACTGACACAATTTCTATTTAGAGATCGATTCCATAGGTCTTAAGAAGTATATGTTTCTATGAAACATAATGTCTAAAATTAATAAAACAATGCATGTTTTCACATACTTTCATTTATTTTAGTAGGTGTTTTTAGTGGCCACTGTTTTTAGTGGCCATTGTTTAATACAATATTAGAACTTTCTTTTAATGGAAGTATGCAGTTTTTCTTGTTACTAAAATGGATGACATGGTTCCTAAGAACATAACTTCTTATGTCATAGTTTCATACTTTCCCATACTGACCGACAGCGGGGTGGAAATTGACAAATTGGTGTAGTGATGTAATTCCTAAATAACTTATTGACTGCACACAAGTACAATCTTATCAGATGCAACTCATGCATTGTCGTTCTGTAAATTATGTATTTCATATTAAATATTTTTTAAGCAGATGTTCCGATATTTAAGGGTTACCTTCACTTATGTGTATAATAGTTTACATTTACCGATATTATGAAGCACGTTTGATAAATGTTTTCAGATGTTAGCATTTTGTGTGCTGATTGAAGACTGTAACATTTGATTGGGAAATTCGTTAAGCTTGGCGGTTTATATCTTCAGAGGTTTAATTAAAAATGCACTCAATTTATATAGGTTTAATTTGGTGTATTCAACATCACCTCTAATACCAATAATAAGACTTTCATTTCTCAACAATTCTAACAGTTGATTTCATATAGCTTCAAATAATTTGATATAATAAATTGATATAAGTGTAATTAAGATATTTTTGGTCATATATCACTAAAAGAAGGACACTACAATTATTACATGGTAAAATCATATCTTAACTTACATTTGTAAAGTTTCATACTATGTACATAATCTACTGGCGTAAAATTTTGTTAAAGCTCATCTATTTACATTTAAAACTGTGTTCGTATAAATTCTTATCCCGCTTAAATTGTAATTGATCCCACTGACACAGCTTTATCTTAAACCTTTTATTCATTCCCACTTTAGTAAACTACTTACACTATGTGTAGAGACGCTACGAGATGTTTTAATTCCGATTGAAGCCACTGATAAAATTTGCAAACATGTACTTATTTAAGTCCACTTGTTTTTCATCACGGAACTCAGTCGTCGTCCCCACATTAGGTGATATCATACAAAAGTTCCTTGTAGATGTTGGGGGTCCGGCGAAGGGGCCGCCGGCGGCGGCAGGCTGGGCCCGAGCGACGACGAGGGCAGCGCTGCAGGAACTTCGTAGCCCGCCAGCGGAATTGTGCTGGGCCCTGCCATTCGATCAGCAGGATTCTCTTCCGGTGGTGTCACTTCCAGCCCAATACTTCCATTCAAAGCTATCTTGATGGCATTTGCTCCCTGTTGCCGCTGCTGATGTTGTAACAGAGAATTGAAGTGTGAAATTCCGATTTCCTCAAGACTGCTTTTTCTACGTCTAGTGTCAACCCCACTGAGGCCTTGTCTCAAAGAGTTGGATCGACGCAGTAAAATGTCATCTACGACGCGCAGAGAATTTGATCTGCTACGGAAATCTGTTACTATAGTCGGACTATCTGGCAGTGACAGAGAGTTAGCTTTCGTTGTGGACAAAGGTGGCGCTCGGGGTTGGGAGAAACTCCCCATGCCAATACCCGAACCTCTGCGACTAGCTCCACCTTGAGCTTGAATGAGTGCTTGCGAACAAAAACTGATATTAGATTTCCGCCGACTATTGTGGCGCTCAAATGTTTTATGAGCTGAAAACGGCGAAGGGCGCACCAAATATCTGCAAAAATAAAACACCGATTAACTTTCACTTTGTCATTAGATTTAACATTATCATTCGTACTTTTTACAATAAACTGTGATTTGTGGAACCCGTGCCGAAATTAACCGATCTTAAAGCAACCTGTTCATCAGTATTTGAGTGAAATCTTTATACATAACACAATTTACACTCTAGCATTTGATTGCAATAGGACAAACATGTTATGTACATGCACATTTCACTGTTAATAAAATGTGTAATCTGGCAACGTCACATTCACAAAGAGAACGTACCCGCATAGTGCAATTAGTATAGACACACATCACAGTTTTAATACATTATGTGTGTGACATACAATGTGAGATTTTATGTAAAGCTTCTATTATATAAAAATGAATTGTTGTTCGTTAGTCTCGTTAAAACTCGAGAACAGCTGGACCGATATGGCTAATTTTCGTCTTGAATTATTCACGGAAGTCCAGGGAAGGTTTAAAAGGTGTATTTCTTCCAACACACAAGGTATAAATCCTACGGCAAAAGAAGTGTTTGCCGAGACAGCTAGTAGATAATAGTTTAGTCTTGATGTATGCCTGTAGATTTAAAATTTTGAATTGGTCCTATTGTTTCATTGTTTGGCTATTATAACAAAATAACTGAATGTAGTTAATAATGAATAACGTTCTAACACGATTTTTGAGTTTTCATTATACCTACTTTATAGGAATACTACCTACCTACTCTGGATGATAAAAAACAATTATATCTATGAATCAGTTAATCAGTTAAGATATTAAATATTTATAATTTCTTACATTATATCGCCCTCTTGCAGATTTAGGTCACAACTAGGGTTTATGATAACGTATGATAAACTGTTTCGTTTCTCGCTAACATCATCGTAGTCGATTCCAGTGAGATTGAGGGACTCCATTCTCGATCGTACTAAATTGGCTATTTCAGCCCTCTCTATTTGTTGGGCATGGTTATCCCTCGCTTCGTCAGCCAAACTAGTTGAATACTGTAAACAAATGTAAATCACATTTATGCGTAACAAGCTAATATTTAAGTCAACTATTCTAAGTAGGTTACTTACTAAAATCTCTAATGAACTTAATAATTTCTTACTAGGAATAGATAGCGACAGGCCGCCGATAGGCTAGTTTTAGGTAGGAGGCAATGAAGGTACTACTGACGAACCTTTACTGCTCGAATGAATAAGTGTTAGGACTGTTTTATGTATATGAGTAACGGCCATTTTCTCATTATGGTTTAGTAAAGCTAGATTATTCTATACCCTAGGCTCACAATGGGGGATTCAACGTAACAGGTATTGCACGTATATCTTTTATAGCGTTCACACAAATAAAAGGAGGAAGGGAAATTGAAGTACTTAGTTAACAATAAAAACTAGTAAAACGAATAATATTGTATTTAGGGAAATGTCGGTAGGTTTGCATTAAAATGAATTAGTCCGCCATCTTGCTAGAGCCGCCATGGATATAGGAAGATGTTACAGAGTCACCCGTATGCATTGTCATCCTAACTGAACGTCTATAAAATATTTCAACTCAATCGGTTGAGGACATCTGTTTCAAAATTGTGTTTTAAGATTCCACCGAAACCAACATTATTTATAACTTGCAAGTTTTTAATTTGAAACGTTTCAATCATTTTATTTTCGAGGCTGTTTTGTTTTTAGTTCAAAATCATCCTTATGATTGATGAACCCTTTCGATTGGCCTTACAAAATTACGGGTTTTTTTTACTTAAAGTGGGTTTGACATCCGATAGAGTTAGACGCTTTGAAAAAATGTATGGTGCAAAACGAAATACACATATAATTATGCAGCTTTTATGATCTTTTTCGGAACAGTAAACAATAATTATAACTTTATTGGCACCAAAAGGAACCATAGGTAATTTTGTGATACTAACAACTTTTACGGTAATACAATACATAATTATCTTTACGATTACACAGTAATAGTATAGATATGTACTAACATCCAATGAGGACACGATCCGATAACCTTGCTAGGTTAACCTTGTTAGGCGAACCTGTGATAAGTTGATCGGGCCCAATCCCGTTTGTTTTGAGCAAATTGAAAATATCTAACCACTTACTTAGCACAGGCTTTTCGGGGATCAGGTAGACGTCGGTCATCCTGACAAGGAAATTCAAACGTAGGAATACAATTCGAATGTATTCAAATGGATTTGTTATGTGGTAGGACCATACCTAAAAACCTGGATAAAGGTTAGGAAGTGAAGACACTCTTCATACTTGCTAATTTGCGTAACCAGGTATACATAAGATACTCTAATAATTTTACCCACACAAAAACGAACTACAAATTACTCAAGTTTTACATTGACCGATAAGACATTAGTTAATCTGGGAACCATAGTATCAGGTTATTATCGTAATTTAGGGTCATAAGACCGTGTGTGAAATATATATGATAAGTGATATCATATCATACCATATTCACCCATAGACACCTGATGATGAAAGGTAAACTGTGATAAAATAAATATCACAGTTTAAAAAATATCACTAACAGTTTATTTGGCTGTTACATATTCGGATTCTCGCAAAATCATTGTGGAGCTTTAACTTAAATCTGACACATTAAAATAAAAGGATCGAGTCAGAAATGAAGTGATCCGACAGAGAACCAAAGTAATCGACATAGCTCGTCGTTTTAGCAAGCTGAAGTGGCAGTGGGCCGGCCATATTAGCCGCAGAACCGATGACCATTGTGGCAAACGAGTTCTCGAGTGGAGACCGCGTCTCGGCAAACGGAGTGTAGGACGCCCTCAGGCAAGGTGGACTGATGATATACGCAAGATGGCTGGCAGAAGCTGGATGCGAGAAACCGATAACAGATCACAGTGGCGTGCAATTGGAGAGGCCTATGTCCAACAGTGGACAAGTATTGGCTGAAGGTGATGATGATGATGAAAATAAAGCTATCGTTATAGTTTTGAGTCTTCATACCCATATCCGAATTGATATTATACATGGAGGAAACGATAAGATTACCCTCTCGATTTTTCCAAAACCATACGTAATTGTTTACTGGTGCTAAAAGTGCTCCACTCTATAAAGTAATTAAAATAATACGAGTATATACCTGTCCTCCCTGGCCAAATAATGACATTCTGAATCAGACAACTACTCAGCAATGTCAGTATAAAAAGTCAAACAAATGTATTTCGTTCAGAAATAAATATTATGATACCTTTTTTTTATCGTGGGGAAATCCGTTATGGATACCCCACCAATGGCGGGGACAACGGCAGGGTTATGTGGGACTCGCACCCACTAAAACCTCTCGGTGACCACTCGCGCGTTACTGCCGAGGGCCCCGGAACAACCTTAGCCTCTACATCAAGGGCGGCCCCAGCCGCGCTAGGCCCTTACGGACCATCTCCGGCAGTCACGGCGGTACCAGGGTCACCGCGGTACCGCCATCGTCTTCGGAGACCGTAATTTAAGCGCACGAGTCCCCGCCCGTACGCTACAGCCCCCACGCCCTTTCAGTCGCCGCTTACGACAGGCAAGGGATAACCTCAGACCTTTTCTTATGCTCGGAACTGCTGGATTATTATACCTGACACCAAACTATTGTATCTTTTATTTTGTTCGTTCTATTGTGGGTACCAGAGAGCGATACATACTACTTGTTAAAACATGTATAGACAAATAAAACAGCCAGATTCACACCACAAATGCCTCCGCTCATCTATCATCACTAAAGCATTATGTTAGCGCCAGGAATGGAACCCACGACCGACTTTCAGAAGAATATGGCCTGACTACTGGTCGTTAACTTAATACTTACTATTGGTTAAGATACGTAAATTTGTGAACGGATCTCAAAATGTTGGCAAGAGAGATTGTTACCTGTTAGGTATATTCAATTTAATTTGTTTATAATTCCATCGGGCACAGATTACTCAGTATTCTATATAATTCTCAAACCTTCTACTCTGTCATTGTTTTATCGAGTATAAACCACAACAATGGTAAATTGAATACAATAACTTCTACCACAACAACAATGTATGACAATTTTCCACTGATCACTTATCACACCTCCTCTCTCGTCTATTTTTTTAGGTTTATTGAATGTTTGATTTATAAAAATATCATATAGTTAACCGTTTTGCATTCGGCATTGTCATTCGAATTGAAAGTGTAAACAAAATTCCAGCTCAATCGCTAAAAACCACTCCAGAAACCCTTCTTATCATTGAAAGCTTTCTTAAAAAAACCATGGAACATCCACAACTTGACTACTTTTTTACGTTGAAAGAAAACATTACGAGGAAACCTGCATTATCTCCTAAAATCGTTGCTGAGTCACCTACTCGTTGCGTCCCCCATAGTGAAATAATGACACTAATAATTTGCACTTACGGCTTTAATATGATAACAGGCGTTACTCATTATATTATGTTTTAAATAATGTCCATATATTTTAATTGTTTTTAGAAATCGAAAGTTACATGTAGGTATGTGGTAAGGATGTCCTATGACGATAACTTTATCTTATTCAAATATTAACTATGTGATGTGACGTCTTGCTGACCTCTGGGCACATAATGCTATCGTTAGGCACCAAACCACGGATGAATTTGATAACCTTGTTCAAGTTTACTTCCATTAACATAGGATGACAGATATGATAAACACACGTCGTATTATTTTTACTTTATTAAACATAAATTGATTTACTCAATAATTTCACATTACATTCATGGCTTAATTATTAATTATTTAAATGTTAGGTATCTATTTTTAAGCGTGGGATATTCTTGTGTAAATTCGAGACTGCTAAGTAGACCCGCTCCAATATACAGAACCATCCGTAGCAATTCCAGGGTGTCAAACTCTTAGTGAAAAAGTGACAAACATGTCATAGCAATATTGCTATTGGCACGTTCCGGATTAAGGAAGCGGGTATAAAAAGCAAGCAATCGACTGAGCTCGCGGGCTAAGTTGACACATGATGTGATGGCCCTTGACGAGTTGAAAGCTGTCAAGTGAGCATGAGGACTCAGTGAGAGGCTGGTGTTGAATCTGCAGTTATCGTTAAAAGTCGGGAACTATTTTAATGGCGATTTGTAGTTTCCTTTAAAGGCGTGCTGTCTAGATTCCCTAGGTTTCTAATGTTGTACTACGAGTAAATAATCTCGTCATTCATCTAGGGTAAGCTTCGTTTATTTACAGTGTCTACTATTAAACGCAGTATATTCTAGATATTGTTAGTCATTTCCGTAACCCAGATGACATGCATAAAGAACAAGAATGCAGATAATGTAAAATATTGCAAAAAATCAGAATTGTACCTGTTGCTGTAAATAAACTTCAGTTTTGAGCCTTTTCCATTAGACGAATAAAAATAATTGAATTCTTTAAGATACAGTTTTGGATAACGACTATAAATATGTAGTGTTTGGGCGCGTGAATGCCTTACCGCGGGCGTGCGGTCGCCGTAGCAGCCGCCCAGGCAGCTCGTGGTCTCCGCCCGCCCGCAAGGAGGTATGCCGCTGTCGCCTTCCTCCTGTGATAACTCACTTAACTCTTTATTTCGTAACAAATCCAATTTTCCCAACTAATTTATGCATTGCTATTAAATCAATTTGCCAGCAAATAATTAAATCAATTTGAAAAAGGGTAGGTAAATCAACAACATCGACAACAATGACTTCTACTCTCATCTTCTCCAAAGAGCTTAAAATAAATGTAACTTGCAGTCAATAATTATTTTTTGCAATTCTTACCTAGCTCCTCTTTAGCCAGTGAATAGATTTTAAACATTCATGCACGAAGATTCAAGGTGAAAGTAATGAAATAAGCAGTACTATGTAGATATCTAAAAGCAGAAGCAAATCTTTAAATAGTTGCATATTATAATTATCTACGTAAATGCTACGACATACGCATACCCGTCTGCACTTTAAAGAATTTACGATACCAGATTTCATAGAAATCATATTTGGTTCGTTATGATTTTATTTGTATCATTTTGCATGTCTACACGTACAACAGAACGTGTGTACGTATGCAAAGCATTTTTGTAGCTATTATAATATGAATAGTTAGTGAAGCAGATACTCCAGAACTGTATGCTCTCGTTTTAATCATTCGAATTTCACTGAACGAATTCAGATCAACATTTCAGCTGCTTTTGCCAATGTTAATCTTATGCAACAAATGCATGCACACAACACTCACTAAATACAAACATCAGCGGGATTGCGATCATCGACTTCGATAGCATAAATCCTTGTGGGTACATACTGCTTAACTTGAAAATATTCAGTTAGTAAGACAACAAGAGAGGTTGACTTGCGATAAATAATAAAATCAAGCGAGTGTATTAAAATGGCGAAAATGCTGATTTATTACTTTGAACGATTAACTAAGGACAACGCCACAAAGGTTTTGTTTTGTGTTCAGAAAGGACAGGTCAGCGCAACAGTTGTCACAGATAAAACAAAGATGCCGCAATACTCGAAAGATGTACACTTGAAATTGTGAAATAGGTAGGTTTTGGTCAATGCTACATTATTTGTACTTAGTTAAGGCGTAATTATTAGTGTTTAGTTGTAGCAAAAATTATGTTCAAGAGGAAAAATACTTGTGTTGTGTGATTCTAACTCACCGATGGTCGCATTCTCGTGAAGCGGGACCAGAGCCATTTTGTGGGCCTCCGTGGCGACATACTCACGTGGTGGGAGGGCTCGGCGAGGCTTGTGTCTTGAGTTCGATAGATCCCTATAGGAATCTCACATGTGGTCGAGCACAATTTTTGATACAGGCGCCCGTAAGTCCGAATCCACATGTCTTCTTTTGTAATTTTCATCTGCGTTAGAATGTAAGGTTCATTGACAAAATGCGGGCATGTGGTGGACTCATCTATATCGCAATGGTTCACGTAACATCCTGTTGTTTATACGCTTGACATTCGCATATCGTTTATTTAAAATTCGCTACGCAGCATAATTATATTAACAAATAATAAAACGTTTCTTACACTTGCTGTGCCAAAATACTTCGCTGTAGCGGATTCGCGCATCTTTTATAAATTTGTTATAAATAATAAAACCAACTTACAGAAGTCAAAAATCCTGATCCCGGTGCCTGGTCAACTCCCAGCAATAATCTCACGAATGTTATAACATAATCCTTTACAAACGCTTGGTAAAGTAGGGTGTCGAGCATGGATGCCGAGAACACTGAACCGGCGGCAAAAGGGAGTCGGAACATGTATGATATGTGCGAGCCACGCTCCTTCTCATGCTGAAACCAAAGAAAAACACAACTGTAGAACGCCGTACAGGCCACGTTTTTAGTACATACCTACCAAGCAAAAAACCTAATTAGAAAGAAATCGACCCCATATACATTCTCTGTGTTGCATAAAAACCACTCGTGTTGCATAAAAAATACAATCAGTAACAAGTCACACACTACTTCTAGGGTGAAGTTCACTGTCCCTGTATTTTAAAATCACTATGTATGATGTATCCAAGGACGCGTACATTTTGGTACCTCAGTTTTTTCGGTATTGGATAAGCGACTTTGATTTTTCATATATTATTAACGTATATGTATGTATGAAAGCTTCTTACAGCAGGAAAGGATAGTACCTTTTCCATTTTGGACAGATGCAAAGCGTACTTGTCGTGGGCTCTAAACTGCATAAACCGCATATTGGACGACTGGGACAGTTCAGTTATTGATTTTATTGAAGGGAAGAATCTGAAAAAGTAAATATCACTTTAAAATAAACATGAATTTAAGATAGGTATTCGCAAATGGCCAATGGTATCGCATTAATTTCGCTCGAAGCATTCAGAGGCATCGCATTTCAGTTGAATTAATTAAAATGAAATTACTTGAACATAGTTTGAACTGCTACAATAGTATTGCAATCTGAGAGACTGTCTTCTTCAGCTGAATTTGACAATTCCTTGTTGACCACGACCACATTCTCTGCCAAAGTTATTCCGGCACGTAGCAAATCATCTAGGCTGAAAACAAATTTTAGCTATGCGACCTTAGGCAATTAAAATTGTATTTAAATATGCGATATTTATTTCGTTAATCTTACCAGTCAATGCTGCCTAGCATCCAATAAACCAGTGGAAAATATGAAATTGCATCCAAAAACGCAATGTCCGGCCTACGCTCCAAAAGTAAAATAATTGGGTTCAAGGATGTTTTAGAACGAAAGTGAGCTCTAAGTGGAATTAGGAAGTTGTATATTCCGTTGGACGCATAATCTGCGGCAAGGATAATCGTTTTATTTTGCCATTGGTATTCTTTAGCATTTCTGTACGCACAGTGCTCACACACTTGTGCTAATTGCAGACAGCACAAGGGTTTCTTCTCCTTAAGTAAGTAACACAATGTTGGACTGACTCCGATGAACGGCGACACAGGTGGGAAGCCTTTGACGATCCTGAAAAAATAATTGATGGCATTAGCATTACAGAACACACGCTGCGTATTGCAAATATAAGAAAATGCAACTATTGTACAGTTGTCTGCGACGAATACATCCGGAAGTTAGCTTTATCATCTTCACAGCATATTATAACTGTGGTGAGGTACCATAAAATTTCGTAACCAACCAAAATTATGTCGGGTACAACATTTGTCTCTGTTTGGTCTGAAACCCAGCTTCGTAAAATATTTGAATATCGATTTACTATTTCTACGTTGATGGCTTATGTTGTCAGTACTAATGGAATGTCTAGTCCAGTAACTTGATTAAAATAAAGCGCATCACTGCGTTTTTATTTAGATATTTAAGGGCCACAAATAATGCTAAACCGTCGTGTTAGTTTTTGGCTAAATATTTAGAAATTGGCCTCATACCCTGAAACTTTACTACCATGTAAATTGATGAGATTATAAAAATTTCAGAAAGCTAGAAATAATGTATAGCTGTATAATTTTAAACACTTTGATTTTGTGATATTTTGCGTAGTTAGCAGTCTACCTTAACCCTGATGACCGCTTGATATCGGAGTACATTTAGAAAATGTAAGCTTTTCCTTTATCGTGTACACAGTATTAGAAAATAACAAATACGAGTATAAAAGTTTACGTATAAAGATTATATATTTACAAAGCTAATAGGAGTGGTACTATCCTAATGCACAACAATAGAATAGTTGTCGTGTAGTGGTTGGTGAAGGAGATGTCATTCGGGTCGGAAGCGCTAGGTCTCACCTGGAGAAGTCGCTGCGCCAAGCACTGCGCACTGCAGGCTGGCGTTCTGCCAGGCTGGAGAAGCTGCTGCTACTGGCATCGTCGCTGCGGGGTGTGCGGGACAGGACACGTGACAGAACACACAACAACCACTCTATCTCTAGGAAAACACTCCCAATACAAATTTAAAAAGAGCAGTCAGTAAGCGTGCTGGGGCGATATACGGCTGCGTACAAGAGAAAATCCAACTCCGCGGGTCTTTACGGGTCATCGAGACAAATGCAGCGAAAGCGCGGGCAACTTCACATAGCTTTTGAATAAGAAGTAAACAAAGAGCAACGGCAAAGTTTGAACTATGAATTTATTACATATGTATACTTAAATACACATGTAGGTAAATGTTAATAGGGTACCTGGTAATAGGCATTATACATTGGATATGGTCTTGTTGACACAGCTTACTCAATTTAAGCTAATATTTTTAGCTTACGTATATTATGAAGATTATATTCGTAGAACGTTAGTGAAATAAAAAGTGATGGTGGATGCATTATTTCATCGTCATGCGCTAATAAACTGTGCGAATCAATTTTGCAGAATTAGTAGTATATCAGTCAGATTTGTACAAACTAATTTGTATAAGACAACTTAGTTTGTACTCTTTCTAATTTAAGGCTAGACTATAGGTACTTTGGTTATTTCATTACAAGTAATCAATGGGGCCCTCGACTCGTTGCATTTTATGACACAATAATGCCAAAACATCCTACTTCTTTCATACAGAATAGTATTTACGAGTAAGTGATATCAGTGCTGAATAAAAAATATTTGAGGAAATGTGCAGTCGAAAAAGAAGAAATAAATCCTACTGAACAATGAGGGTACATGAAAAATAAGAATAAGAAAAGCATG
Organism: Conopomorpha cramerella; assembly: GCA_012932125.1. Taxonomy (NCBI): domain Eukaryota; kingdom Metazoa; phylum Arthropoda; class Insecta; order Lepidoptera; family Gracillariidae; genus Conopomorpha; species Conopomorpha cramerella. Next base: position 24,848 of record SJJU01002355.1, on the reverse strand, counting down.
CGGAACATATTGTCTATAGATATGTGTGCTTACGCAATCTTCTCTGAAGGAGAGCGCCAAGGAACATCGTCATCTAACTCATCCTCGCTTTCATCAGCTTCAGCGTCGTCTTGGGAATCGGTCGCAATGTTCAAACTCGATGTCACCATGTCGGGCACCGGGAGGATCGACGGTCTTCGACTGCCTGAAAAAGTTGTTAGACATATTCAGTATTTGAAGCACTTCATAGATTTGTACTTTAGAACGTTGTTCGAACAATTACGTATATAATTACGCATCACGCATAATAGGTTTTGAAAGTATTTATATAACTCGAATAAGTAACATAATTGCTTACCTGTTGCACCTATTCAACAATACATATTAATATTTCCTCTATTTACGCGTATCATTTCTTATGAATACTTAATTAATTGACCGGTACCAATCCTATGTGTAAATGCTAAATGTGCAAACCCATTGTATCTTATTATATTATTACTTGGAAAAACTGTTACAAAACGGGCTCTTGTCAGCTAAAAGATAGCATCATGACTTAATAAATGTTTTGGGTAAGTACCTAATATAAAAAAAACATTTCTGTTGCTCTCATTCATCTACTATGAAGATGAACACCTACCTGCCTCAAAAGCGCAATAATAGCTACTAAATTACATACCTTATTTATTTTGAAATAAAACTCAAATCGGGAATCAATCATCAGTGACCAAAAAGGTTGCAAAGATGATAATAATAATAATAAAATAATAATCCTAATTTATACCTTAAAGAAGACGATAACCTAATTTTATTGGGTATCTGCTAGAAAATTGTGTTTTGATATATTATATGCTTTTAGAAAAAATCTGTGGGTATGCTTATAATTTCCATTGTTTGCAAAGAAGATCCATATGCTACCTGTCTATATGTAAATGAATCCCTATTTCCATTGGTCGGCATCACGCGTGAATAACAACTACGGACGGACCGGTTTCAGAAAAGTTGAGAAGATTGAGCGGAAAATTATACTTGCCTTTTGTTGTGTACTAAGCCGAAATCAACCACCAAATCAACCAAGAAAGAACGTGTCCATTAATTAAGTCGGTTAATTAATGGTGAATATTTGTGAGTTCATGCTAACTTACCTCGTCGATTATTGAGGGAGTCAGGTCTCAGTAAATTCGGATTTTCGGGTTTAGGCAGAAGGAGGTGACTGTCCGTAACGCTGTCAGTTCCAGGCGAGTCTTTGAGGCAAGTACGCGAGTCAGTAGTGGTAGTTTCAGGAAACTTAGCTGAAATGTAAATCGAGGAGATATTACGATTATTGTATCATAAACATTACGTAGTACACTTCTATAAACTTTAAACGCTTTGATTTTATTATTCAATAATTTTATTTATGTGTATGACCCATTACAATTGAAAACGATTTCAGTTACTTAATATTTCATTAAATAATAATAATACTAAATCATTAAAATTGTTCAAAGCAAAAATAAATGTCTTTAATTCAGTAAAGTATTTACTGAAATAATCTATATACTGTATTTAGTAATAAAATAGTCTTCATAATCCTCGAACTATGTACATTATCGACGATGATAGTAGAGAAAGAGAAACAAATAGACCCGGCATAGTTCTGTGCAGTTTGTTTCAATTTTGAACGAAGTTAAGTTACTCGTTACTCAATGAGTATGTTTTCAGGGGATACGATTTAACAAAATCTTTTGTATTAAGTACCTAAATATTTATCCTTATCCTAAAAACGTGTTTTTTACGCAGAAAACCGATGATTTATTTACATGAGTGGTCAGACCTCTTCTATTAAGGGCCGTGAGTGCTGTCGCCCCAAAAATATCGTCTGGTTTTGAAAGTTAGGTCAAGTTCAAAATGAATTTGTTCTGATCAAAATGCGTGCTAAACCTGTATATGCACGAGGTGAAACTGAAGTACCTTTGTAAGCCGAAGTCTGCTATGTGTCTAGACCCTAGTTAGTTAATTCCAGCAGGTGAACCGATAAACCTTGTACCGCCGTCGAGTGAGAGCTGAGTGGTGCGTCGACCGCCCCTCTTGTCCGGGGATGCTACGTGAGGGCCCATCGCAGCTGGGGCCACCCTTGGATGTAGTGGCTAAGGTTGTTCCGGAGGTCCCAGAAATGCGCGCGAGTGATCCAAAACGGATTTCCACACGTTAAAAAAGTTTTTGATCAGATATTGTGCTTTTTGTACGCATTCTTTTTACGACGGGAGGTACTAACACTTGCTGAAAAGTACTCGGTAGGGTCTAGACTTTGGCTTAAAAGGATATTTCAGATTCGCGCTGTATACATACGAATATATGCTTGCCGTGTGCCTTTCATTATTACTAAATATGTTGTGTGTTTCAATTAATATTAGTAACCACTTATTCCGTAATCACGGACGGTCACGGACATCTGGTGCTTGGTGCACATTGTAATTTTTTCCAAGAGTTTTTGATATTCACTTGACAATCCACAGGACTATCTGAAGAAAACTGTGAGGTATCAACATTTTGTATTGATTGGAGAAGCCGGGGAAGAGATCAAGCCGTTTGCTGTTAAATTTTCTCTCGACACAAGTAATATTTCAATCATCATGAAAAATGGTACTATTTATTGTTCCAACGGCTTTGATCAATCCCCTTTCTCTTCATTGTTACGTAAATCATCATGCGAATGAGCAATTTTTTACACATATTAAAATAACGTATGTATGATTTAATTAAGAATTTACGTCATTTTCCAAGATGTTTATTGTGTGTGTGTGTTGTCAAAAAATTGCACATTTATTTACTAACCATGATATTTTCACGACAAACGACATAAAGCTCATTTTTCATGGTTTTTCCATATGAACGTGAGTGGAATATGGTAGAATAAATGTTATTACTTTAAAATGTATGGTGTTTGAATTATCTAAACACTTAACAACATTTACCAATTAATAGCTGTCATCAAGTAAATATCGACACAATATTTTACGCATGATGCCTTTGTTACACATTTGTTGTCCTACAACAATTGGAAGTACTGGTATCATACTGTCAAAACAGGGAAACTGTTTAGGACCGCTAGCGACTCAAATGTCATTGACAAATCAGATCTAAATACAAATTACAAAAGCTCATGAAGAACTGAACGGTAAAAATATTCAATAGATAGAATCCACAATTGTACCAAATTGTTTTTGAAGTTTTAAATAAAAATGTAGTGAACGTGAATTCGATCTTTGAATATTTGTCTATGTGATAACGTGACACTCACAACTAGCAACAGTGAACTTAGCGGATGAGACAGTATTAGCTTGGTTGATGCGTGATGGCGATGCGATTGGTGTGGAACTCGCGGGAACTTGAAGTATCACTTGTGGAAGCTCATATTGGGCGACATTACTACCGTCAGTTTTTTTATGTTGGCCGAAAGATTCCTCTGAATCAGCATTCTTCCTCTCGTTGGACAGAAGGGTACAAGCGGTCTGATCTTTAGGAATCATCTGTTTCGTCACGTTCTGTTTCTCAGACACCACAAATGCCGAGTTCTCCTCTTTGGTGATGCTCATGTAGTAGCACGTGTCGCTGCTCTTCATTATGTGCCGTGGTCCAGGATTCAGCAGGATGGTGTCTTCGTAAAATTCTGGCAGTTCAGCCGGACGGACTCCGACAAGGGCTACACCATATCTGGGAATTTTGTCAACGTGTATACATATTTGCGATTTATTCGCATTTCATCTACTTTATAAAATGGATTTTTTTGTTGCATCACATATACTATTCTAGTCACGCGGTAGAACTCTTCGCATTTCATACACTTTTTATATGGTAGGTAATGTGCAATAATGATTGATTCACATTCGATTTTAGAAAAGTATCAAATTTGCGAAAGTAGATGAAATGCGAATAAATCATATTTCCAGCAGGTGATGGATAGTATAATAATATACAATTCTTATTACAATATACTTACTTTCTGTGTGAATGAAAGCTAGCATACGTAAAGCTTTTTCCAGCGTATTCGCCAAAAAATCTGCTATCTCCTAATACGATGTGATATATTTCATTTCCAGAGCATCTCCCGTAGAGTCGATGCCATTCTTCCGGTGATTGTTGACCTTCTCTGATTATGAAAAGGACAAAAAGCAGTGAACATTTGTTTATATTCATGCATATTGTATTATAAAAAAATAAAAGAACTCACTGCCCTCGGCTTGTGTGCAAAAGAAGAGTAACCAGCGTGGAGGCCCCAGGGCAAGTACAATTGTTCGCTAACAAAGCGTACTTGAATTCATCCTCGCAAACAACGAATTCCGCAAATTTTACGTGCAACTTGTTTTCCGGTCTAAATATTTGGACATATTGCGGAACAACCGGTGCGAAATCTTTCACGGCCCAAGCTCTGTGAGAGAAGATATGACTTTGAAACCACAACAACAGACGTTATTAAATTCTATGCATATTTACATAGAAATGTATACTTGCCTTAATATAGTATGCTCGTCGGCGGCAGTTTTGTCAGCATAGTTGCGCGCAGCTAAGATAAAACATGCTTCCGCCTCATTCATCCTTGCTCGGATTAAGTCAGTGTCTTTGAGACACGATCCTTGTATGTATATAACTCGTTGGGCCCACATAGGTACCTGTAATTTAAATTCTATTTTACAAGTTGCCGTTGCATGTGCTTGTTTTGCTCTCCAAAATAAATAATATTGCATTCGCGAACAAAAAATTCAGGTCATGTATAAAACTTATGTAGTTCTGAAAGTAGTAATGTCTGAAAAATAAATACTGCTTTATTTTTTGCTATTAATTTTATTTAAAAAAAAAGTTTCTTTTACTCAACTAGGTACTCCTTGATAGCAAGATGTGTAGAAGTGTAGATGTACACAAAACTACATATGTGGGACACGGAAAATTTGCCTACGAATGTATTAGCCCAATTCAAAAAGTCCCATTTGGATTGTATTAACGTTATAAGTTTCTGATATGTTTTAGATAGTTAGGTATATGAATAATATATAACGACAATGTTTCAAACTTATTAAATACGCAGTCATTTAATCACGCAGTATTTTAAAACCTATTTATATTAGAATATGTTTAGTTTAATATCACACCTCACAGTCCACTCATAGTAAAGTTTCCCGCTCGTTCTCAATTTGAAAACTATGACAATACTAATATGATGTATGGGTTTGTGTTTATGGTTCACTATCGTAAACTGGTTGAACCCATCATCAGTTTTCATTAATTGTAGGCAAGTTGGTCTCCGTCCTCTCCTTGAGTTATTGATGAGGATTCAGTTATAGGCAGGTGCATCTAAGAAGTAAATAACTATATTACCTGTAAGATCATTCGCATAGTCGTGTCCAGTTCCATGGGTGATAGTAATACAACATAGTAGTCTTGTAGTAGAGGATGCGCGTAGAACTCGTTCAGAAAGTCCATTATAGTATCCGCGTGTAAGGTAGTTGAACAGACCACAACGTGCTTTTCCGACTGAGCACGGTGTGACGAATAAGAACCTCCTAGTTTTTGCCTCTCCATCCAAGTGAACGCTAGTTGTTCAAACTGGAAATAAGATATTCACTTACAAGTTGTATTTCTGTAACTTATAAAAAGTCATGTATTGGTAACACACTACGTCCTTTTATTGCACCTATCTAATGACTCAATTTTCTTCTTTCACGAATTTAGCTGTCGAGAAATAAATATATATATTTGACCTTACCTACCTATCTTGGGACCTAGCGATACATGTTTTGCCTAGTGCGGGGACCGTTAGCATTCGTAAGAAGAATGGATCCCTACCCTCTTTTTGATATTTTAATATTTACCATTTAATTATAAAAACCTTATTTATGCTTAATTTGTAGTGTTGTTATTAGTAAATAAATAAATAATTATTATATAAACATATTTAGGTGGGTGGTACTAATGCATTAAGGTAGGTAGAAGAGAATTGGGGTTTGAAAAAAGAAACGCTCAAATAGTGTGTGAATTGATGTTCAGATGTGATTGAGGCAGGCAGTGTGAATAGAGAATCCGTATAAGTAAAATAGGGATAAGACCCGGACCCTGAAGCGACATAAAATACATACTCAATTTTGTCTTGACTAGTCTGCCTCTTGAAAAACATGATTATAATAAAATCGTTGATCGAATAAGGCTTCGTTTTAAAAGTAAATCATGCTATTGACGAAGTGATCGTCAGGGAATTATGAGTTTTTCTAAAGTGGACTTACTTGCGTAGGGAGTACGACAAGTGCGACTCCGATCATGATGACCATATAGAGCTGTGAGGGCCAAATATCTGGAACAAAATCTCCGTAGCCTACGGTCGAAAAGGTGACCACAACGAAATACGTCGCCTGAAACAGGTTCAAATGGCGGTGCCCGGCACGTTGAAAGTGCTGGATGCCACATACGCTGCAAACAAAAATATACTTAGTCCACTGGTGTCCGCCATCTTGAATTACATTACGGCTAATACAAGGGCGGGCGCTTGTGTTTAACACTGAAACCTTGCAAATAAAATTATACTGAACAATCGAAGACGATTGGTTTGTAGATAATAAGAATTATAAAACCTTCTAACTAAAAATAGAAAAAAAATTGAATCGATGTCCATGGGTGGTAAAGTGGGCCTCGGCTAACATTATAGTATCTGGTTTCTACGCCCTCACATTATCTTACTACCTTGAAAAAACTCACAAATCGTTTTTTTTATATGAAAATTACTCGCCTACTCACTTTCGTACCATACATTGTACAAAAGAAGATGGCCCCTTATTTTCTTTACGAATCAAATGTTAATAGTGTTCGTAGTTTTAACAGACTTGTATTAAAAATATAATACAACACATGTATTGGAATTAGAAGCCAGCGTACTTGTAAGTGGCTTCATTTATGTATACAAATTTACTTACCAATTGCTGTTGATAATTGGTAATACGTACCATTCAACCTAATACATTAATGTACTGACAGAAACACACGGTGACTATAAATACCTGGTAAATACGAGACATAGGAGTGTGACACACAGAATCATTAATTGTTGTGATAAGGCTGATTGTGACTTCTGCATGGCACGATGCAGGTCATTCTGAAACACATCATTTGATTTAATTATCTGATTATCAGGTACATTATATTTATAAGAAAGACCTTGTGCCCATCATACTCACAAACATATTTTCCAGAGAACGTTTTGCAAGCCAGCAATTCAGAAAAATCGGAATGAACAAGTTTCGCAACGGTGGAAACAAAAGCTGAAAATGAACAAAAACGCGTTATATTTTCCGATTGCGACTCGAATCAAAGAGATAATATTCAATTTACTGACTGTTAAAAAGAAGGGAATAGTGTTCACCATCTCCAACATAAAGTGGAACGATAAAACTTGCTGCCAGATGTTACCCTGAAAATAATCAGCTTTTACGACATCGTAGGAAATCGTTAGTGTTTATGTTCTTTTTAAATAAATAATTATAACTGTAACAAATGTATAGAAATAATGCCTTAAGAACAATGAGACATAGCGTTCACAGTATTGCATTATAATGTTATTTTATATTTTTAGACAAAACTGAATACTTACTATTTTTTCTAAGTAAAGTCGTTAGATTAGTAAATAAATAAGTCACAAACCTTGTAACCCAGGTACACGAGTAAAATAGCCTCCGTAAAGGATATCATTGCCAATATCACTTGGACACCCCACAGATACAAGGGGCGGTTCACCCAAATTATACCGTCCCAGTTGATGATTGGATTCTCCTGAAATTCTTCCTCTGTGAGGTTCGCCGAGAACTCGAAAACACTTTTGTTTCCCGGCGTGCAGCCATAGCTGAAAGAGCACGGGAAACATTCCAAAATAATGTTTAGACAGTGAAGGTGTAATTGGAAAGGTGCGTGCGGTGGGCTTCCAATTGATTCCCCTTTATACTGCACCCTCACAAATCTCGTGAGCTAGGAGGCATTGTGTCCATTGGATGGTGTTGACCATTTGGTGTCTTGGTTGTGAGATGTGAGGAACTTATTGAGATCGAGTTAATACTCTTTGTTTACATGACAAATTATGTTGGTGTATTAATTTTCTAAACAAATTACATTAATAATATAAAATGCATAAAAACAACACGTTGGTCATGTAACTTCATATGGTTTTTGTGAATAGTTGATTATAAGTAGGCTGCATCTCCTTTCTAGTAAGTAGTGTTAAGATATTCGGAAAAGATTTATATGGAAAATGACATTTATATAAAATATTTCAACGATTTCCACCAGAATAGACTTAGTGGAACTTGTCGGAACGAATTGTATTCCATTATTCAAACCAACGAAACGTTTTTACAATAATAATAATATCTTACCATGCAGCTGAAATAGGGTCACCGTCTGCACAAACCCGGCAAATATACAAAACGCACGCCAGAAGTTTAAAGAATAAATTAGCTATTCTAATTCGTAAACCTGGAACAAAAAAGGATCACTTTAAATCGTCATTTCGTGGCAAATTGGAATCACAAAATCTCTCATCACAAGTTTGTACGTATATTTATGTATATATTTGATGACGCTAAATATTAAGTGATCTAAGAGAAAATGAGATAATACCGATTAATTGGTTATAGGAAAACATTAAGGAAACGAAACACACGGGGCAAAATACCCTATTGCAAAATGTTTACGTTCTACGAAAATCAACAACGAATCATTTCTAATATCTGTCGAATATTTCCTTGATAATGGGAGGTTTATGTAAATACTTAGAGTTTGATTAGCACAGTGCTTTCATAAGCAAACAATGGCGCCCACCTGCAAACGCCACTTGCCTATAATAGAAGAGATAATATTGTCCTTATCTTATTCAATAGGACGACGTTCATCGGCGCTTTGGATAAGAGCTGTTTGAATTTATTGTGTTGCCGATAGGTCTGATGGCGACTTGAGTGGTGTTAAAGATGTTTTACTGTTTGTAACTTGGTTGGAAACGCAAAAACAAGTAATACTCAATAATAAAAAAGTGTATATGTACTAATAAAACTTACTGTAATCATGATTATAAACTTCGTAGCACATTAATAAACCATGATTCATTGCAACCGATCATTCAAGTTAAGCAACACTGGGCGGCGGACACCTTTAGATGGGTGAAATCCTTTGATATTATGAGATATATTACTAATAGTTTCCGTGCTTGGGACGATACGTTAAGCTGTTTGCCAAATTATAAAAAAAGCTGCTTGAAAACATCCCAGTTCATCGTAGTGACTGGGTGGAGTACTGTAATGCCTGTTAAGGAAAAAGCGGACCTCATAATATGCCAATGGATTGTGCCACCGAAATGAACACTTTGTGTTTCAATCTATTTAAATTACATAAAATCTCAGTCAAAGAGCTCGTAAAAGGGCTGACAAAAACAAAATCATATGATTATCGTCATTCCAGCCGAGATCACGTGTCCATTGTATTGTCTCGATTGTACTGTTCGGGTTGGTCTCAATAGCATATACGTTTAAAATCCCGTCGATAATTTCTACGCGGCGAAAGATAATGTTTATATTTTTCGGCGTTTTCAGTTTACGATGGTTGAAAATATTGAAAAGTTTTGTTAGAAAAATATTAATGTTCAATATCAATGATTAATTTAGGTAGATTGTTTTGAACACTTGTTGTATCAGCATATTGCCAATGTGTACCACCCGACTAGATTAACTTTAATTCAAGTTCGATTAACCAACGCGAAACTGTTCAGTGAAATAAGTATGTGAATATTTCCTATCTATCTGGTTTCCGCATTATTGAGGTCAGCGCAGTCTATTGTAAATCGGGGACAGAGATGGATTATAATAAGCATTCTATGAAATATGATTGAATGAAATTGTCATTTACTATTAGTTATTTTTTATGTAACTGACGTATGTGGCTCAGTATACTTGCACCTGCAATCGGTAGGTTGTGAATTCAAGGCCTGCTGTACTAGCCCTGTTCCAATGGATTTCATTTTCAGAGAGTAACAAACACTACGCAAAACTTACACTACAGTTGCTAAGCACACTTAGTTAAATAAGCTTGGTAAACCGTCGGCAATTGCTTAGCACACTGAGTTAAATACGCTAGGTAAATCGTGGGCAGTTGCTTAGTACACAGAGTTAAATACGCTTGGTAAATCGTAGGCAGTTGCTTAGCACACTGAGTTAAATACTCTTGGTAGACCGTAGGCAGTTGCTTAGCACACTGGGTTAAATACGCTTGGTAAACCATGGGCAGTTGCTTAGCACACTGAATTAAATACTCTTCGTAAACCGTAGGCAGTGGCTTAGCACACTGGGTTAAATACGCTTGGTAAACCATGGGCAGTTGCTTAGCACACTCAGATATACAGCGCTTTTGAATTAAGTGTTAAGTGTATTTTTAATGTTGCTCCGTCGACGAACATATTGAAAAACTAATTTCTGAACGTGTGTTATTTGTGTGTGTATAAGTGTGTTAATAATGTTGGCTATTTAAAACAGGACGATAACGAATATTTTGAAGTCATATCTTGTTTTCTAATAAAGAGACAGATTGATTACATTACATAATATTAATTTTAAAAACCTCCCGATTTTAAATGTTTGTGTCGTGCCCCATTATTTGATACCCCACTTGAACATATTTGTATAAAGTCCACTTTTTCCCCCATTTTCAACCCTCATAACTTTTGAACAAATTATCCAGTGTTCATTTAATAAATAGATGCTAAATATACGTGTCGTGCTCTTTCATTTGATACCCCACTTGGACATATTTATTCAAGTACTTTTTTTATCCCCACTTTCAACCCCCAAAACTTTTGAGTTGGTGAACAGATATCGATCAAACTTATTCTTAGCTATGAACACGCTCGATCAAATCAGCTTTCAAACAAAAAAAAAAACATTAAAATCTTATCATCCGTTTGGGAGCTACGTTGCCTCAGACAGACACATACACAAACTGACACCTAGACACGTCAATTATAACACGCCATCGTTTTTGCGTCGGGGGTTAAAAACACAACGTCGCGTCGACGGACCTAACGCAAAGACTTCTGGCTGCCTGGAATCAATATATCCGATAACTACGAGAAGAGAAGCTCCTAGATATTATGACACTGGGAAATTGGATGATAAATTTATTTATAGGCCTCTCGTATTTGCACTGACTTAACTTTCTTCTTTTTTTTTTGGTGGTTTGGTTTTTAAAAATACAACTAAACATTATAGTATTATTTAGTTTATAATGAAACGCGAAGGTTTGAAATTTGGATGTTTTTCGCGCAAAAACTGTTGAACAGATTTCAGTTAAACTCTACAGTAATACAGCATCGGAATAATAACACGTATTATTGTTATAAAATAATATAACCAAGTTGCTAAACCACGGGAACTAAGGCCCGTGTTCTAAAATGCTGTGTTAAACTTTGTGTGAATAACTGAACTAACGTGGAAGAAATCGCGGGGCGTCTACAAGTAATATAATAAGTACGTTTATTAGTCTGATGAGTCTACGACGACGGGTTCGTTTGTCACATGTCTCGGGATATTATTAATAAAATGGTTATTTGCAACACAAAAAAACCTTTCATGTGCGCTGTCTGATCGCCAGTATTCGTTCCTCGCGTGACCTGAACTTTCGAAACATTGAATATTGTTAGCAAAAGCTTTTTGTTGTTCGTTTACGCCCGAGGGGATCACATAGCTACCGCTTAATTTTTGCGACTCACCTTTTTTATACTTTAATATCCGTATATCCTTTCGCCGTATTGAACTGACATGTTTGCTGTATTTTATAGTCCAATAGCTGGGGCTGATTTTTTTCACAAAATCTACAGTGGTAGAATAAATATAGGGTACCAAACAATATCTTTTGAAAGATAGATAAAGAAGAAATACGTGTATTAACTTTCCGGATTATGTAAGCGTTGGGATTTTATACCTAAAAACTAAAATATTCCTTCGATTTATTTCCAGGCATAAGAATATTAAAAAAATAGAACTGAAAACTTGTCTCTTTTTACATTTGCCTCTGCCTGCCCCTTTGGCAGACAGGCGTGATTTACGTATGTGTTTCAAATGACAAATTTCATTACTGTTGAATTTTGTTTTAATCAGGATTGTTTGACAAATAACTGTCATACCTAGTGGAGTGAATTGATTAGGAAGATATCGGGGTTGATAACGAAACTGTGTCGTTAGAGCTAAGGACGTCGCCGAGGCAAGGTTTAGCACTAACGACAGAGGAGCCGCTCTGTAGTATCGTTAGCGCTGAGCTCCTGCTGAAGCGGTATTCTGATATATTTCTATGCCATTACGTATCATTTTAAACACTAACAGTTTGATAAAACCTCTTATGCGACGGCCATTTACAGTGTTTATAATTTTGGACATAACACACATTATACAGAAATAGAATAAAACTTAACTTACTTGATCGCTGATTTTTTATAAAATATAGTTGCAGTCTTTCTTTAAAAGTATTTTCGTTCACATAGTACTCCACCCGGACTCTGAAACAAGACAGGTGATGATAGTATTAATGGAAATGGCATCAATCGAGAAACAATAGGAATAAGACAAATTCACTGACACGATGTTCGAAATTCAACATGTATTAAAAAGTTTACTGGTATTAATGAGAAAATTAACCGACTTTGGGCTGGGCTAAGAAGAACCCATCACTGTGATAGGTCATCTCATTATAAGTGTGCGCTTGATTTACTGCGACAATGTGATTTGGTGCACACTTTAGTACTTACAAAGCACCCCAAGTTCTACCCTAATTTATATAATACAATATAACATAAAAATCTTCTTATATAACAACATACAACGTATATCTATATAAATCTTCAAAACTTTGTGACCGCCACTTATGTTATCCTATTCTACCTCCTACCACTACACAAGCGCCAATAAATCGCTCTACAAAACGTACTTATCAAGAAGTTAATGATCAAATGCTGCAAGAAATATTTCCAGTAAATAGTTTAAATGTTTCTGTCAGTCATTCTCATTTAGAGCACTTACTCTCTTTTAGAGTTACACAGTAACTCAGTTTCCGTGTAACTTTTTAATAAGTACCAAAAATGTTATATTACTGCAAAATCATTTTACTTGGGTATATCAATTTACGGGCACAAACACATCGATCACAAAGGGCGTTACATTAATATTACATTTAGGGCCTATGTTTTACATTCAATAGGTATCAATACCTACATCGCATAGTTATCACGAGCATGCACATTATAGACACAGATTGATAGATAATTCTAAAGTAGCTCAAGTTTAGTCTTGATGAACAAGTGTGCTCCATCGTAGACCACATCGCTGCTTAACATCAGGCCGGGTGGTGGACAAACGCTTGTTCACTGTGTTGAGAAAAAAAAACTTCACAGAAAAGTACTGTTTTAACACATTTTGTACGTGTTACATTACCTCAGTAGAAATGCCCCACGACATGCATAATTATTCACGTAAACCGTAACAAGTAGGTGGGTGGTTTTTCACGCTATCAGCGGCAAGAATCACGTAGTTAGTATTGTCTATCTGGCGCTTTCCGTCTTCCGTTATGCAAACCCTGGGGAAGTTGTCGCTTCCGAATGCGTATCTACTTTATATACCATACATGATATCTAGGTTAGGGAAGTTTACTTTCATGTGAATCGCTGAATTGGAAACTATAGGTACATTTTCTCGAAGCTGCTGTTCACCAAAGAACAGCAATATTATACAGCTGCGATACGACCACTGTGTATGTTATAATTAATTTATCAATACAGAGTATAAACAAAATCGCCTCCCGGTGTCTGTCCCTAGTATGCTTAGATCTTCAAACTTTGATGCGATTTTCTTTAATATAGAGTGATTATAGAGGAACGTTTGTATAATATATGATGATGACAATACATGCATATAATGGATGTATTGTCATCATCATCAGATAAACACTGTTAAATAATAATTTATTGATAAAACAGCTTTTGAAGTTTGAGCTAGTTATATTATAAATTAACATCACACAGTTTAACTATATTACAGATACATAAATATTGCGTAGACGTATTTTGAAGAAAAAAAAACGCATGCAAAATGTATTAGTCATGTCAAGATACCACACCAGTCAATGAAATAGACTAGAACACTCGACACCCTTTTGTTATCACAAACCTAATTTATTTCTTACCATTTTTGGTTTGGGTCGTCACACGTATCAATGTGAAACTCTGATTAACTTGCATACCACAAGATTGTTACATAATTTCGCTTGAATTTTCACAATCATAGCAGGTATATATAATATTATTTTAACCAGTCGACGACAGCAAAGGGTAGCCTCACTGTGCCCACTGACACGTCAGTGAAAATTGCACTGAAACGGTAGCGATCTTTCCAGGCCACTGCGCTGTTTTTCGACCTGCACATTTAATAAAGAATTTTCATCAGGTTTAGATTTACACCCCAGAAAACATCGTTCGCTAGAGAAACCCGCTTGGAGACACCTTCTGCTTTACTATGGGTACGCAATGTAATAATGTAATATTCATAGTCTAGATTTGTTTAATAAGCTACAATAACATGTAGGTTTTAACACGTCAAAAATATTAATAATTTATGTTTATTCAATTTTCAATGAGTTTGCACACTAGGTAAATTAAATCAATTTCAACCCAAGTTAGAAATGGGAATTGTTCAAGTATGTGTTTGTTTTGTTGCGACAAATTATATGTTCGGGTTCATTTTTAACAATGCGCCGTTTCCAATGATTACAGCTTAGCAAACAGCGTGTCTGAAATGTTAATAGAGGTGGTATGTAATTGTACTGCTGTCAACATCAAAATGGAATAGGTACATTTTATCGGAAAGGTTTTATTTAAACGTTTTAGAAAAACTGTTTCCTTTAAAAAAAGTTTACAAGCAACAGTCATCATTCACACAAAGACGTAAACTTGAAGCGTAAATAGTGATAGCAATATGTCTTTCAATACAACAGGACCTCTAAGAAATATGTATCATACTGATAACTGCTTACATATTATCCTTACAATATCCCGAACTAACTATTCCATTTATACTACTAATACCCACGTTTAAGGAATGTTTAAGTTCATGTTACAATACCGATGCAAATCGCATCAATATTAATAATAGACGCACTAGACGATATTTGGAGTGCTGACGGCACAACTGTACGAATAGCTGGCTACTCACCAATCCGCTTGTCCAGATAAGCCTATATAATCCCCTTAACATATTAAAGAACCTAGAGTCATTAAATATCCACCTGTTCTACGAATTATGCACTTGAGACTATTTAATATTGGGATCCTAAAAGTTTCGCAAATGGATTCACCAAGTAACAACAACAAACACAATATAATTCCGTATGAGAATCAGTACTATTTATATTAGGAATAATATGTTGGTAAGTAGTTAGCACAACTGTACCGTCACGTTAATATCGCGAGATCTCTTTTTATGATGTACGGCCGGTAAATAGGCGAGGCCGTGATCTCGCGAGAACTAGATTTAATTGTCTAGTTAGGGTTAAAGAGTACAAAGGGGAACATAACTTTTTAATAATTCATTGTGACTACATTTTGATTAAGCTTGCTTTTCTTTGATTAGTTATGTTATTCTTTCTAGTAGATTAGGAAATGCGCTCTAAAAATCTTATGTTGATTTATGCTTCTTGTTTATGTTGAATATATATTCCTTTATTTGAGAAAAAAATATACACACACACACACACACTCTTCACGCCTTTTAAGCCCAAAGCGGCGTAGGCAGAGGCACTTGCTAAAGCAAATGCCCAGAAAATTTATGTTGACTATTTTCACACATTTTGAAACAATGCAAATACTATGATTTTCGTTTATGCACTGATCGATTAGTCTTCTCGAGGTAATTTTTAAAAACGTAACTGGGTCATTTTGTTTTAGTGATAAAAATGCATGTGCATAATTTGAAATTGTT
This sequence comes from Conopomorpha cramerella, assembly GCA_012932125.1. NCBI lineage: Eukaryota > Metazoa > Arthropoda > Insecta > Lepidoptera > Gracillariidae > Conopomorpha > Conopomorpha cramerella. The sequence goes on along the minus strand of SJJU01002355.1, from coordinate 8,850 downwards.
CGATCGGTTCAACGAAAGTCATAAGGCGAGGATGACAAGGCCCCGTGTGAAGATGCACACGTGCTTCATTGGAACGTGCCATACGACTGGTTCAGAAATTCATGACACGTTCTGCCCCATTGTCGATGATATTTACAACTTTCAGTAATAAAACAACCGCTACGAAACTTCACTAAATGACAAGAAAAGTGGAAGACTCGAGAAGGTAAAACTGGTACGGATAACTTACCTGCGTGCCATTCATGTATATTTTGCTAGCCACCGTACAGTGAAGGACAAAACGTAAATATGTACAATAATTAATGTAGATAAGACTTATACAGGTTTACCTTGGTATCCGATCGTAACTATCCCACCCCGCCAAGCAGTTGTAGGAGTTGTAGCTGGTACCGCCCAGACTGCGGCGATCTAAGGGTCTGGACAGTGGAATCTCTGTCTTTAAATGTTCGGACATTTTAACTACACTGATCTTTATGTAACAATGATTATTTCAAACCTTATTTGCATTACTCAGTCTGCTCGTCTTGGTGTAACAAAAAAAGTAAATGTTTTCCCCGAAAAAGTTGTTGCTCTATGTGATATGTAACCGCAAGGTTACAGTACCCGTTACCCCTCACATGATGCTAGGCAAATGTGCCCATAAATTAATTTGAGTAAGTGCATCGTTATTTATGTTCTCGTGCGTTTCAGTTTAAATTGTAATTAATGTTTGCTTCAGAGGACGACCTAAGCTATTATTTATGATGAGGTCACTTAGGAGTTTAACAGGATCGACAAAGTGAGTTACAAGCTCCCAAAACAAAAATATGTGAAACTTTTTTTTAATATTGTACCGTCGTTATTTTTGTTGCTTTTAAATGTTAGTAACTTTGTTTGGTAAACTTAGAATAACATTTGGTTAAGTTAATATAATCGTGTGCAGAGGACAGTGTGTGTCCGAGCGGGAGGGAGCAGCGTCCGCGCGGCGAGCCGTGTGGCGACTGGAGGGCGCGCGGGCCGCCCGCCGCCGCCGCGCCGCCGCCGCCGCCGCCGCGCTGCGACACTCGACACCCAGTCGACCACCGCCACCACTATAAAAGCTCCGCACCACAACTAACTCTATAATGCACAGGCTACGGTTAATGAAACACGTATAACAAGGCTGGACCACGATGGCAAAACCCAACCTTGTTGTAGGGTTCTTAGAGACTTGCGACAAACCGTTCCCATTACTACACATTTAACGAAGCGCTTTTAGTCTTATTATTTATGTATAAACGAGAAATAATATTTGGAACGTTTTTGCCAATTGTAAAATCATATCCTTATTAGTCCTTCTAAATATCTATGGCGCGTGGTGGCGAAATTTAAATTACCTTTATACATCCTATAGTATTTTTTAAATATAGTAGATACCGTTGATATCGAATATACTGAAAAATGTCGTAGAAAATTGATTATTGGTATAACGATTTTGCAAAATACCAGATATCTAAGCGTAGTTGGATCGGACAAGCTAGTAAATGTTGTTACAGTCGTAGAATACTAATCATGTAAAAACATTCGTACTAAACCTCAGTTGGTCAAAACCCTTTTCTCAGGAAAGCGCCTATATATCTATCCAAAATCAAAGTCCTAAGCCAACGCAATCAAAATACACAAGCTCAGATTTTCGTAATTTTGGACATTCGCAATCGAATACTAACTTACAGGGTACTTCCCAGGAATATAAAACTGAGGTACTATTTTAGTCCGTATATTTCAGATCCATATCCTACAATAATAGTAACACTACTCCCCAAAAAAGTGCTTCGATTATAGTGCGAGTACAACTCGCACTTGTCTTTTTATAATCTAAGGCTTTATTAAAGAGTACTTACGTAAATCTCTAGATTCTAGATTCAATAAAGATTATTATTGTTTTGCAAAATTAAATTGAATACAACGTCATGTTTTTAAGGTATCTCCTGAACTGTATAGATTCTGAGCTTCCGGCTTTTTCCATCCATGCCTGCAATGTGTATACTTGTTTCATATTCTGCTCATTGAAGTCTTGTATGTATCTATTCTCTCTTTCCAGTTTCTAGTTAGTTGCACATTTTTTGCTATTTCTCCTACTACTATTAAAGTTTTTAGTTAATGTATTCTCACCACGGAATCTAGCACTTAAAGTGAACCCAGCAAGGAAGTTGGGATAGTTCGTGACTTTTACTAGAAACTGTAGATAGTAAACATTAGTAACTAACTACTAGTATACAAAATTTCAAACCTACATTTAGATTACAGTGTAAGACCACCTACATCCTATAGATTACAAGGCAAAATGTATTAATTCATACTGCAACATTTCCATAAGATATCATTTGAAAGAGTGGTCAAGGCAGCTTGACCATTTCACCGCCTTACGGACAAATGCGGAATTAATTCTCACCTTCTGTATCGATTTAGTGATGAGGTAAGGAAATTGGCATGTGCAGCGCGATAGTTATTACGACTGCGATGCCTTTCTTGTTCATTTTATCGACGAACACTGCAACCTTGATATACTAACAAACACAGAAAAACACAATATGAACACAACCGACTTTCTGCCAGTATTCCGAAAAAATCAAATCCGTCATCAGAACGTCAAATTATTATTGCCAACCTACATTTGTGGTATATTGGTTATACGTCTGCATTTTAAAGTTGCTTTTACCTGAAATAGCAATTAATTAATTTAAGGACTGTACGGTTCGTGCGCCCTACATTAGAACTTGCTTAGTAATACTTAATGAGCTTGGCGACCCGTACCTGTCGTAAGTACGTATAGTTTGAAACGTTACAACAAATTTTAGCACAGACTGAACGGTTCCAAAAATTGGGGTGTATTTTTCTTTTACAGAGAAAATCTTTTGGCGCATGAATGCTGCTTAATATGGTTTCTCGATAATCGCACCGTTGGTACCCTTTTTTGAATGTGTGATGGGTTCATTGTGTATCCTTGTGTTGCTATATGAGATTAGAATGGCTCTTAATTATTTTTTTATGTAGTGAAATCATCAAATTGGATGCAAACATTTTAACCATCCGTGCAGTCCTTAATGTAGTTAACAGTTTCGAGCTGTTCCTTTGCCAAAATATTTAAAATAACTTTAAAGAGACCAATTTCTTAGCATTCCATGGATTCACCGTGCGGGTGCCGGGTCCATAGCGTGGTAAAAGGAGGAAACTGTGCGCTAGTGTTTGGGACTTGCGACCCAAATGTCCCTACCCAAATGTACTTAAACCCGTAAAATTTTGCTAGCTTTGTGAGCAAGAGAGAGTCATGTGCCTATGAATATCTGTACTACAACCAAAAGAAAACTCCTAAAACATATAGATATTTGTATTATTTAAGTAGGTAGCTACAAGTCTCAGGTTTGTCTATAAGCTCACTTTTATCGCTTGCCTCGCTAGTGGGTGCTCTGCCTTAGAGGATCCCTGTGCGGCTTGACTTCTAAACAGACAAACATTAAGAGCAACATTATTGTGCGGGCAGATCGTAAAACCGACGTGTGTGAACTACGAGAGGTTTTTTGTTATAGTGCTTTAACACAGTTCGTGTCGATGTCTGCGCGATCCACCACAGGTATATTTCCCTTTTTGTGACTATTGTAAAGGAAAACATAAACAATAGAGATGAGATATTGAGATAATTACTTTAGAATCTATTTTGACATTTCATGCGTCGTTTTTGCTTCATGTTCTTATGTCATACACAATCTCATTGGACATTTTATTCAGAGGATGAGGCAAAGTACGAGCTTTTATTTTATATCCTATTAAATTATGGGCTTTGTGTTACCTAGCTTTTATTTTCAGTAACGTGTAACTCTACTTTAGTCATTATTTTGTATTAGAATATCAAAATTATATTCTGGATCATTTGTTATGCCTAATGAAAGTTTGTACACATTGCTACTAAATTGTGCACATAAAATTAACGTTTCAAAGCTTTTACCAACAATTCTCTTTGAATTGTCATATAGACTGAATATCGCCCTCGGGTGGTTTTGATGAAAGTGATATATGTATTATATTAATTTAAAAAATAGGTTTCGCGAAATCGGTCACTTCATACAACACATGTTTACGTAATAGTTTTTAGAAAGCAACTTGTATAAAATATGTTTCTAACCAACTGTGCCACTCGGTGCTGAGAATTACAAAAATACCTTCTTTCATAGGAACATAGAGAACATTTTGTGTTAAATCTACAATATAACTGCACTTTTGAAACAATTCCTTCATCATCTTTTTGCATTTAGTGTCATTTAGTGCGATTGTGATCCAGTTGGTTGGATACTCGACTTGCAACCTATTAGTCGCGGGTTCGAGTCCGGCTACTGGATGTGTACGAATGGAACGCTTTTACAGAGCCTATACACAACGCAACGTTCGTTCCATGCAGGACAACATCGTGATGAAACCCGCACACCACCAGGTGTCTGAACCTGTGTGTGGTAGTGGGCTCACCCCATCACGGTGTGTTAAATACGCTCGGTGAACGATGGACTCTGCTCTGCCTACCCCGCTTTGGGAATAAAAGGCGTGAATTGTATATATATATTTATAATCCTTCATCATGCTATTGTTGATGTTCCCGTTACAATTCAGCGGTAGGTACTTTCCATCTCGCAATCGTGATTCATAGCATAATGCCTTCGTCTAAACAATGCTTCAGATTCTTTTTGTCTACTACACATGAACATATTGTGCTGATATCTTTTTTCTGCTTTTTCTCATTGGGAATTCTGACTAGTGAGTCGAGTATTTGCCCGAATAAACAACAGACACAAGCCTTCGCTATTCTCCTCGATGCGCTCATATATTTCCCACAATAGATTTCTTTTTACGGAGAGATTGACTGCTCCGCAATTTCAAATGTAGATCCTGAAAGTCCTATAGCTTGAATGTTAATTAGCCAATATTTGATCCTTGATTAGTTATTGTTAAGGATGAATGGAATTTATTCAAATATCGTGTAATTAATTATGGATGCAAAGAAATTTAAAAAAGTGATGTTTTGAAAAACTATGTTTTTTTGTTGCATATGACCTGTAACCATAAATAAATATGTGCCAATTATTGTCAGTCGTCTTAATATCTTAACACAGCAGTTGCTTTGAGCATTATAAAGCTGATTATCGTATAATTTTTAATTTCGATTAAAAATTATGAACTAGTATTATGTACACACATTTAATACCTAGAGAATTCGCGAATTGAACAAATTAACGGAAATAAATCCGTGGGGCATAATTATTGAAATGTTGTTAATAACTCCTGAGATTGTTGTTGACTTGGAAAAGATAAAATTATTTTTTCAACACTCCTCGTGTTGAAAAAATAATTTTTAATTACGGACTCTCTCTTCTCAATTATTGATCGCGTCATTAATCTATATCTATACTTATAATAAAACTGTTCAGGGTCCAAAACTGTACATTGATTCTTTTTACAAAAAAAACGAATTTCATATTTTTGGAAAAAAAAATCTGTCTGTCTCTTTGTCCGCGAATTACGTCAAAACAGCTTTTGATGCAATTTGGCCATTCGTCCAAAAACGATAATTTCCAAACGCTGAACGTATCGTAATTAAACTTTCTTTGGTTGATAGGATTTTCAGAAGTGAATGCATGTGGTTCGAATCCTCACACGGGACAATTTGTCTTTTGCTTTTTATTATATTTATTTTATGTAAAAAGGCAAGTAGTCTGATTTTAGGCACAAATTTTCAACAATAATAATCTCCGGTTTCGAGTAGGCACTTTTCATTATCTTCCGCTATCCTTCGTGCATCCTCTATATATGCTCAAACAAAAGATGACAAAATGAATGTTAGTGCCAAAAACGGAGAAGTATTTACAAAATGTGAAACAGCGTATGTATCGTATTCGTAAAATATTTCGCCTTAATAATTAAATCTGCTTCCCGAAGACACTATTCCGCGAGGACGGAGTCATGGGCACAGCTAGTAATCGTTGAATGAGGTGGCCAAAATGGCACCAACATTCCGGAGTCAATAATGTTGCGATCTGTTCTGTTTGCGTTTTGTTACGTTTAGCTCTACGGACTGATGATTAGCTCTGGGCCACGACTGCACTGTATAGAAACATTTCATGTTCTACAGGCAGCGTTTGCTATTGTTGTTCATTCAGTGTTGTTGTTCATATCAGCAATATGAAAACGTCTTCGAGCGAAAATGAATTTGAGTATGCAAAACAAAACAGCATGCCAAACTTTCATGACGATTCGTACTTCATTATGTTTCTTTTGCTCGTAGGGGCAATGAAAAGCAGAGTTTAGAACTCGGCAGCGAAATACTTTTGACTTTTTACGTTGAATCCGTCCCTTCGCTCAGTATTCTATTCTAAAATCTCTCGCTGCGCTCGCTGGCTTTGATTGGGGTTGCCTCGCTCGCTTTGAATTTAAAATAAAGCCCTAGTCGAAAAAGTTATATTTTGCTCCCTTGTCAAACAATCTACTATTGTCACTTAACATAACAGCGATTTGGTGTCAGTGGTCAGTTTGATTTTTACTGTTCGACGTTTCGACAGCGAAATGTGCTGTGGTTCATAATCCCTAGTGGAGTGTACTGAGCATAACCCTCGATATCACGGATTCTCTGATGATCGGGAAGTTAAAAGGCTATAAAAGCTTAGATTGAGAATTGGATACCTACCCAAATCATCTGACAGGCGGACCTCAAAATTATATGAACAGTTACAACACTATCGTATAAGTATATACATTATGTATTGTCTACGTACTACTTACGCAAGATAACAAGGAAATTACGTTTTAGGAATTCTTGAAAACAAATGAATTGCACGCATTCAAGGCATATCTAGATTTTACATTGAGAAAAGCACATTTTAAGAAATTGACTTTATACTTCGAAGAATCGACAAATTTCAAATCTTGTCTTACACCACTTACGTCCTCCAAAGTAGTTAGTCGTTATTTACGTTTTTTTTTTAATCACTATGAACAAGCGTTTGATCACCATCCTGCCTGATGTTCAGCAGCGACGTGGTCTACGATGGCGCACACTCGTTCAGAAAGTACCTATTCACCCGCGACTTGAAGACCTTCAGACTGTACTGCGCAGGAAACACTCCGGCAAGTCGTTCCACATCCTGGCGGTTCGCACTATGAAAATGGACGCAAACCATTTGGTTCGCGTAAATGGCAAATCCATCTGGTATGGGTGACGTCTTGCCGTTCTCCTGGTTGTCCTATTGTAAAAACGCGATGGGGGATTTAGGTTATGCAACGTTTATTTTGATGATATTTTTTTATTGAAATGTTCATTACAAAGTAATAATGATCACGATATCAGAATCACTTGATTATGACGGACCAGATAAATCGACGGGAACGTTATAAAAGCATAGGGGCGATTAGTAGTGATAGTACTTCTAACCGATATATGCTAGTTTTTTTCTCGTGATTTTGAATTCTGTTCTGATTACCAAGGAAATCAAAATTGCTGGTCTAATGTTTTTGATATATAAGACAGTGGCGGTTAAATGGTAAATTTTGCCATCGAATTTATCGGTTAAGCAAACAATTTGATAACAGAAAATGTTAACTATTATCAGCAGTGGCATGCATATCATATAGGCAAATAGGCACTGCCTACCTTAGAATTTTGGCTTCCCGACCTAATAATAGAGTTATTGCTAGATCTTTTTTGTTGTACTCACGACATAGGCTAACTAAGGTCCTGTGTTTTGTGGGTGAGTAGATAGGTAGGACCTATATTTCGTAAAGACAAGTTACCCATACACAGGTGTCAATCCGTGGGGATTACTGCATACCTTGTCGTAAAAGCCAGTGCACGCCATTGATTATCAGTATTCATAGAATCCAAATAGTACTTAATTTCACTATGGCACATGAACACATGTTTGTTGTGTACAAAAGCTTGTACGAGCGCACAAGTTGCATGTTCGTCCGTAGAGTTGCGTTTTCGTAATTGAACATAATTGTAGCAATTGTGTTTCATTTCTTTCACGAAATTAAGCGGTAAAGTGTTGAATTAATAATTCTTTTTTTAATTTGCGCTTTGGCACGAATGAGGATCCTATTAACTATCAAATTAGTTTCAGTGATTTTGAGTGCACTGAATGTTTGCGAAGAAAGTACGATAGGGACGGAGCGCGTCAATCAAAGAGCGGATGCTGAATGCTGATGTTCGCTCATCTTAGTGCCGTTTCATTAAGCGAATGTGCGTTCATTCACTGGTATTCAGCCGATGAACGACGAACTCTTTTGCACACGGTGTTTTTTGTTAACTAGCAAACAAGCATTCTCAGGCACAAAATAGTTCAGTGCACTAACTGAAACGTTTTAATAGATAGGTTGTTGATACTCTGGTTTTGCAATGGCTCTCTTGATGTTATAGAGAGTCTTGTGTTCTGTATATCAAGTATTTTCCGCATTCGTTTGCATTCCTCGGGTCGCTTTCTAAATCCGACTCCCTGGATGTTTCCGACTCATTCCGCAATGTTTAAAATTCCAATTCAATTGCGAATAGCTGATTTTGCTCAAAAAGAGGGAAATCTTCTCCTTTAGCTGAAGATCTTCATCTATGTAAGCCTCTAATTTGTACCCAGTCTGTGGTGGATTCCTTCAAATACGTTGACACCGTTTCAGCCTTTACGACCGAGTCCTGTCACGTTCCGCTATTTATACTACTAATGCTCTGATGATCGGGAAGATGATTCGCCAAGGGCCTCAGGCCTGCTATTTGACTTTAAACTGCCAGAACATCGCAACTGTGCACTAAATATGTAGACCCATAAACTTAAACTCTCCGTCACTCGATATTACTAGATACTA